>OZ018330.1:46408393-46601466 GCA_963969495.1 Ceratothoa steindachneri | reverse complement strand
TACACAAAATACTTTATACCGAGAAAGAATTATTCAAAAGGGCTTAAGGATTAGTGTTTTATACAAAGAAAAATTTCTAAAAAGGGTTTTATTCAGTCACGGCCTCATACTAAGAAAGATTCATACAAAGGGCTTTATCCAGAGAAGACTTTAGATGCAAAAATATTTATTCAAAGACTCTTTATAAACAAAGAAAGTAAGATTTATCCCAAAGCAACCTTCTGCAGTGATGCCTTTATGCAAGAGATTCAAATCAAAGGGCCTTATGCAGGAAGGTTTTATACAAAAGGATTTACACAATTTGGCCTTATGCATACCGGTTTTCTACAACTAAAGATTAATAACAGAAGGATTTATGAAGAGAGAGGTATAGAGAAATGATTTACACAAAATGATTTGTGATGAGAGTGCTTTTATAAATAAAGATTAATGAAGAGTGCTTTACTCCAAAATCCAAAAATACATTAAAAGGGATTTATAAAAAGAAAGATTTCTATAAAATGGCTCTATTTCGATACGATCTTATATGAAGAAACATTTATACAAGCGCCTAATGCAGATAGAGTTTATACAAAGACTAACTTAACCAAACAAAGGTTTATCCAGATATAGATTATACCCGGAAAGATTTCTACAGAAAGGGCTTTAGGCAGAGAGGGTTTGAACGAAGAAAATTCATCAAGAAGGCCTCTATACAGAATGGGCTTTATACATTAAAAGATTAATAGAAAAGAGTTTATACCGTTTCATAGCATAAAAAAATATTTAAAGGTTTTAAACATGAATGGCCTTTACAAAGAAATTTTTCTACAAAGGGATTTATGCACTAAGTCTTTGTACAAAAGATTTATATAAAGGTGGTTTATGCTTAAAGAACAATATACAAAGCAGTTATGAGTAAGAGGGAGTTTTTTGCTAAAGAGTTGTTGTATAAAATTCCTCTAGACAAAGAAGGATTTATATAAATATAATATAATATAAAGCTCATTTTATAAAAAAAGGATTTATAGGAACTAGGCTTTTTAGAAAGGTGTTTTATTGAAGCAGGGAAGGGCTCTAAGCGTGGAACTTTGAGTTCGATTAGCCTCCGGCAATCTTTGAATTCGTTCTTTTGAACTACGGTGTTCGTATATACGAACATTCCATTCCCCATTATAGGAGCATTCGGCGTGTGTGTCTTATGCATGGGCTTACACCTCCTCACAACAAAATAACTTCCATTCATCCATTACACTATGGCTTACAACCTACCTGACTGGAACACAGTTGAGTCACCTCGCGTATGGTGAGTTGATAGGTGGGGTCTCGATTTAAGCCAGGTAAGCTTTGTTGTGGGTGCCATATGCTGTATCGCCCCATGGTTGGATTCCCTTGTTAGAATATAGCCATCCTCTACACCGTGGGGTGTGTATTAGGCAGTGAGAATTTGATTAATACCCGCATGAAACATTGCATCTGTCCATCCATCTTCAGTTCCGGCGGGGATTCACCTAGTGAGCAACGATCTGAGAATAGCGCAAGGGACGGACGTGTCCTTTTCATGCCCCCACTCGGGATACCCCACTCCTCGCCTTATCTGGAGAATCAACGGAAGGGAATTTTCCCCTCAACTATGGAGGAACAGACCGTAAGAGAGATGTAGTGAATTGTACTTGATTTATCCCCAAAATGACAATGTTAATTCAATGGCGCTTCGTTAGATAGTCGCGAGAATGTTTTATTAAATTTACGCGATAAAATACGAATAAACGCGTGATTATAAAATATAGTTTCCGGAAAAGAGTTCCGAAAATATCTTAACAAAAGCTCTATACTAATACCTTTGTTGTTAATAATTGAATAATCTCCCAAAAGGCGATGGGTAACTAGAGACGACGGAAGTTTCCTGATTCGGGATGTGAAACCGGAAGATTCCGCGAACTTAACTTGTCACGTCACCAACTATCACGGAACGGACGAAGTCACCCATAGGCTTCAAGTATTAAGTAAGTAGGATAATATGTCACGTTCGTGTCTTAAGTTATAAGAAAGAATATGAATAGTTTATTATATTCCACAAAACTTGTAAGATTTAATGCCTTGCGCATAGTAGGTGTGAGATATGTAGGGTGTTTCTACAAATTTGATATCAATTCTTGTTCAATTGACATCAAAATTTCACGGCATGTGTGACAACATGTATATATTTTAATGCTAATGTTTTTTTTATCTTTTCAAGTATAGAAATGTCATTCAATGGAAAAGGAAAGGCATTTTGTTTGTTGAGTATGCTCGAACACAGTCGAACAAGACTGTTCAGCCTGTATTTAGAATAGAATTCTCTAAAAATGCACCAATAACAATTCATATTTGGACATGGTGCAAAGAGTTCAAAGAGTAAAGCTATGTGTGCAAGGAATAAAGATCTATAATACCACCAGAATCAGAAAAGATACTTGAGCTGGTTCACGAAAAACTCTTGCGAAACGCCAACTAGTCAATAAGAAGAGCAAACCTGAAAACCCATATTCCTCCAACGACAGTTTAGTGTATCCTGAGGAAACGCTTACAAGTAAAATTCTCCAAGCTGCAGCTCGCTTAGTCTTCAAAGATAGATGAAAAGCGAAAGCGTAAAAAATTCTGTGTTGATATGCAAGAGAAACTTAAAGGAGCTGAGTTAGATGAAGGTCCTGTTTTCAGTGATGAGACCACTTTCCATACGAATGGCAAAGTCAACAAGCATAATGTCCGCATTTGTGACGACGAAAATACTTTAGGCATAGATGAACACTAAAGAGACTCATCAAAAGCAAATGTGTTCTGCGTCATCTCCAAGAATCTTTTGTCGGCTCGTTTTCCTTTAAGGGAAATCTGACCGGTAAATTTAATCGCCAAGTTCTTCAGAACTAGCGAATGTTTGATCTCATTACAAATGAAGATGAAGACTTCATTTTTCAACAATAAGAAGTTTATTCTTAATGAAAGCCCACTGTGCGGGCTTGTATCTGATAATCTGCCAGGAAGATACATTGGGCCAGCTGGCGATTAAAATAATGCGCAGGTGAAATGGTTTCCACGTTCATCGCACCTGGCACACGATGACGTTTCTCTGAGGCTACAGGAAAGGACTGATCTATTTCCCTCCAATTCATGCAAATCTAAGGAAATTTAACAGAGAATCACTACAGCACTGGATACGGTTGCCAATAAAATGATACAACGTGTGTAGCAGGTGGTGGACCACCAAGAGGACGTGTGTAGCAGGTGCTAGACCACCAAGAGGACGTGTGTAGCAGATGCTGGGCCACCAAGAGGACGCGTGCCTCAGGCGATGGGCAGATCTATCATTTGTGAAATCGTTCAGGGGCTCCACTGACCTTTGAATTTCTCATTCAAATTTTGATAAATAAAAATAATAAAGTTTAATATTAAGCCTCTTTAGGTCATTTGCCTAGAATATGTAGTTTATATACATATACATACATACATCTGAAATAATATATAATTATAGGAAAACCCTAATATATAAGTGTGTGTATATATAGATTTATATATATATATATATATATATATATATATATATATATATATATATATATATATATATATATATATATAGAGAGAGAGAGAGAGAGAGAGAGAGAGAGAGAAAGAGAGAGAGAGAGAGAACAAGAGAGAGAGAGAGAGAGCGAGAGAGATAGAGTGAGATAGAGTGCGAGTGGGAGTTACAGACTATGTGTGTATGAGAATGAAAGAGAGAGAGAGAGAGAAATAGATAGAGAGAGAGAGAGAGCGGGAGAGACAGACAAACATACAGATATACAACGACATATACTGTGTGTTTATGAGAGAGTGGTAATGAAACAGAAATAGGGAGAAACTGACAGACAACGACCTATGTGTGTTGTGTCTGTGTGTGTTTCAGAGAAAATAAGGCTCTAATTACTGTCCTTAGTTGACAAGAATTTGTCATTGTATTCTCGGCTAAATTTGCGTTAAGCGATTTTCCGCATTACGATCAATGATTGAAATTACCAATTTCACCTCTGGGGAGTTTCACTTTGCTTCTATTGGAAGAATGCAACCTTAATTAATCTTATGGATAAACAAGTAGCAAGCGAATTCATTAGGGTGTTTGGAGTTCTAGTTAGGATGGCAATAAATTAATCTCGTTTTTAGAAGACTAAAATAATTCTTCCTAGAGTTGTTTAAATGATTCCAAATTTACCGATTATTTAAAATATAAGTGTAGTAATGCAAATTGCCTTTTGTAATCTGAAGTAATACCAAGGGATTTTTTTTCGCTCTCTATGTTTATGCCTTTCTTACAGCAAGTAATAACTAAGTGAAAAAAATCCGGAATATTACTTGATCCCTATTGACTGGAAAGGTTCGTGAACCTTTTATGGACAGAATTATTACAGAATTTAAAAAAAAAAATTGTTATTTGCAATATTAAGCCAATATATAATGAATCGATAAAAACAAAAACCTATTCCTTCTTTGAAACTTGAGTTCGAACAGTAGCAGGCTGTTTTGAATTTGGTGGGATGCGAAAGGAATTATTCATTAATTATGAGAACCCAACCTCAATAATATGCATTACGTACTGCATACTTATACATAAAAGCTCCGTATAATGAAACAGAGAATGGTCGCTTTCTGAAAGTTTCCTGATCCATCGATGCCAAGTTTGAAAAGATCTAAAGCTGCTGATAGTGAGTAAACGCATTCAACGGCTACTAATACCATCAGAACCCAAGAATTTGTGCAGAAAGTACATGGATTTCTTTAAAAAAATCCAGAAAGTCAATCAGAGCCCTTACAAAGAACTTCAAGGATACATAATGCTTAATCAAAACAATTATGCATCAGGATATCCTTTACAAGTGCTATGTGATGCGGAGAGTTCAGTTCCTATCAGGTAAGAAGAAAGAGGAGAATCGCTTAATCCGGGCAAGGCGCCGGCTCTCTATTTTTAAACAACAAACTTGAATGTTTGAGGTTTTCTCTGATGAGAAAAATTTCTTCCATGACCAAAAGGTAAACAAGAGGAAGGAGAGAGAGTAATTCAGAGTGCCAAGCGAGGTTTCAAGTGTAATGCATACCAAGTTTCCAGCAACTGGTTCTGGAAGTCTTTGGCAGTGAGGGAGATGACATGCCCCCTCACCTTTTTTACAAGGCTTAAGAGTTAATACTGTTGCCTAAACAGAAATTTTGGACAGGGTTGTGAGGCCCTGGATAGATAAAATACGCAAAGAAAGAATTTACATCTTTCAACAAGACTGCCCCATCTCCTAAGGATAGAACAATCCAAACTTTGTTGCTTGCCAATTTCCACCATCTTGTTCTCTCAGACACATGCCCTGATAATTCACCCGACCTATCCACTTACTATTACGTATAGGGCATCGTCAAGAGAGAGACCAATCAACACTCTCATAACACCATTCAATCTCTCAAGTCCGATATAACAAAGTCTATTTCCGAAATTAATAAAGATTCAGGCATCTCAATTTCTTTGAATCTGTTACCCTTTCCTTCGACTTAGTTTGACCTTACTACCTGCTTCTTGTAATTCTTAATGTGTTTCTTTACCTTCCCTCTTCCGTCTTCCTCATTGGTGATTTCTTGTTTTTGAGGCGGTCTTTCATACTTTCTTTCGTATATATATACCTCTAATATAATATTATTTCTTGTAGTTATCCTTGATAAGGAACTGAATAAAGTTCGAGAGTACTTGGAAACACCTTTTCATTTTTTCCTGCGGGACATTGCGTTCATTTGCTACCCTCACGTAATACTTTGTGAGTTTTTCATTTTTTATATATATATATATATATATATATATATATATATATATATATATATATATATATGTATATTGATGAAGATTGGTTCTAGAGAGCCTAAATTAAATATATAACAGAAATTCAAAGGCGAAGAAAGTAGCTGGCGTCATCATTTTTATTTCGCAGCGACATTTCGACCAAAATACCGTCATCTTCTTTGGCCTACAAAATAAATAAACGAACCAATTATTAAGAAATGTTGAGCACAACTCTAAAGGTACAACTTTGAGTAAGGTTGAGGACGAGCTGCTCCGAGCGATTCTGACCTTTTCCTAGGGCGATTGAAGCTGTTTTTCTTTTAGGTTTCGTTCCTATCCATAATGTTTCATCCTCTTTCGCTATAATGGTTAACTGAAGTCGTCAACGAACAATGCTTTGTTTCGTAACAAGTTGTCGTGTCTTCGCAACATTTTTTCACTCAATTCTTTCTCTTTTATATACAATATATCATTTATTAATCGTTTTATTTAATTTTTTATATATTTTTTGGTTAATTATTTTTAATTTTTATTTTCTAATTTCTGTATTTTTTATTTAGTTTCCTTACTATTTTCAACTAATAATTGGATCTTTTTTTTCAACTTTTTGGGGGGCGAGAATCCTATACTTGAAAACAATCGTTAATTTCAAGCAGTTTGAAATTATGGAAACCCCATGGGAAGTTTGTCCGATCAATTGTTTATCCTTTGCCTCATTAATTAGTGACTTTTTTGAAAGTTATTAAATTTTTAGGCGAGCATAATTTAATCCCATTAACAATCCCTTGGAAGTATTGTGCTAAGCCCCTAGAAATACGGGATTTAACATTTAAGTGTAACAAATATACACGCGACGAAATCAGCGGGGTAAATGTTGCGATTCTAGCTTATTTTGAGTGTCGGCTCGTTGTTGGGGACTGCTCATGGCGGGGATGGGCCTACGATGATCCTGAGATTTCAATCATTGGGGGGGGGGGGTCTGGGTGGCACAGCCCTCCGGAGTTATAATCGTCCACATAGATTTCAGCTCAGAAAAGTACTCCAAAATAAGCTAGGACTCGGATCCGGCCATACTCTACAAAACGATAATTCCCGATAGATACCACGCTTTCCTCGGTGCTATTGCGAATCTATACCCACCAGAAAAATGTAAGTAACATTCATTTTTGGAGTTTTGTTTTTTATTTTGCATCTTTTTACTTTTAGTTTTCCCTAAGTCAGAATTTCAAACAAAAATGGCGCCAACTGATTTTAAATGTGACGTAAACAACATATTATTACGCACCTTGAGCGAAACCAAAACACACACGGGATTCCATCCGTTGTGGGTCGGGGAAAAAAACAAAAGTCGCTCGGAGCAGCTCGTCTTCAACTTTACCCAACTTTGATTGCTAGTTTTCGCTTTGAATAGGAGACTTAGAGTAAACTAATTTTTATAAATAGAGTTTAACTTAACAGTAAAATTTACGGAAGATTTTAAAAAGTATTTAAATTAAATTAGTTAGTGACTATAAAATTATTACAAAAAATAGAAGTTAGGAGTGTTTTAATTTATGAATCTTATATTTATATAAAGCTTTTTTAAAATAAATATTAAAGGAATAATTAAAGAACAATTTTCCAAAACCACAAACCTAGTAATGCTAGGGTTGACACTATCCTGAAAATCACCAAAACTTCACAAGTCAGAAGCGCCCGAAACTCAACTTCTTAAACAAAGAGTTAAGGCAAAATTAAGCAGAAAACTGTATGTATAATATTACAAATCCAGCCATAGTGTGGGTTACACGATGTTCAACTTGACCCCACAAACGCCAAACTGAACTCCGCAGACCATAAACATTTAAATTAAGTAGGAGGGGAACCGACTTAAATAGGGATTCATCGCCGGTTCCCCTCCTACTTAACTAAATTGTTTTTGTATATGTGCTGCAAAGCTGAGTTTGGCGTTTGTGGGGTCAACTAGAACATCGTGTTCCCGCACTCTGGCTAGATTTGTAATTTTACACATCAGGTTTTCTGATTAATTTTGTCTTAAATCTTCGTTTAAGATAATTTTTAAAGTTGCTGTGGAGAGGTTGAGTTTCGGGCGTTTCTGACTTGTGAAGTTGAGGTGGCGAGGTTGAGTTTCGGGCGTTTCTGACTTGTGAAGTTGAGGTGGCGAGGTTGAGTTTCGGGCGTTTCTGACTTGTGAAGTTTTGGTGATTTTGAGGTTAGGGGATAAAGGTGTGGGAGGAGAGATAGATAAAGATTGCCAGCCCCTCCTCTCCCTACTCCGGTCATCCTGAGATGACCGGAGGGGGATGGAAGGGAACCCGGCCCCCAGGCCTCCCCTCTCTTCTCTGTAGTCTTGTCAGACTACTGGAAGAGGGATAAGGAGACGAGTAGAAGGAGAGAAAGAAGAAAAGTTAGAGATAGCAAAGTTTGAAGTAGCGTAGTAAACTTGAAAGATACCAAGTTGGTCGGTGGGCCTACAGCTTTACGTGGAATCCGAACCACGGTGTGTATTATTTTCTGTAACTATTCATTCATACTGTAGTGCCCTTGTCCCACATATTCTGTGTTTAGCCCTTAGGTGTGAAGGATAAAAGAAAAAATGTGGAGAGAAGAATAAGGAAGTAGTAGAGTTGCAATTGAATGCTAAGTTAGATAGAAGTCATGCTAATCTCTTCTATTTTAGAATGTCTAGATTAGAAATACGATATATTAAGTTGTTGTATGCCTGAGCTTCAGGCTTATCCTTCTTTGTGTTGCTGTTAGGCGTTAAAACAGTTTTTATTGTTTTTATATTACCATTTCAATAGTGTTAACTATAGTATGCCTAGGTTTGTGTTTTAGGAAAATTGTGCTTTAATTCTTCGTTTAATATTAATTTTAAAACAGTTTTATATAGATATTGGATTCAAAAATTAAAACACTCCTAACTTATAATTTTTTTTAATAATTTAAATATTTTTAAAATTTCCGTTATTCTACTATAAATTTAAACTCCATTTTTAAATATTAACTAAATCTAAGTCTCGTAGTCGAAGCTAAAATTAGCTATCAATGTTGTACCTTTAGAATTGTGTTCAACATTTATTAAACGGCTTTTGTCATCCGTGAAATTACGTATGTTATGTTAAACTTTTGTTCGTGTATTTATTTTGTAGGCTGAAGAAGATGACCGTATTGTGGTCGAAACATCGTCCCTACTTAAAAAGGATGACGCCAGCTATTTTCTTCGCCTTGGGATTTCAGTTAAATATTATATATATATATATATATATATATATATATATATATATATATATATATATATATATATATGGGGAAGTCAATATCGCGAGGACAAACAGACGCTAGTTCGGTTACACAGCGTCAACAGTTCCGTGGCATACGCGCCGATACTTTACCCCGCCCCACTCTCGCTGTCCCAAAACAATCCGAGATATGGCTTGCAAAGAATGATTACCATCAGCAGATTTCGTACCCTGTTCGTATAAACAAAGGAGGGTGAGATATCCTTTAGAATAAAAATCTATGAACAGGCTCACTGTCCCCTCCTATTGTTTAGGTCTCTTTTCGCCAAATAGACGAAACTTCATTTTCTCCGAAGTAAAACAGGCGAGACCAGAATGGCTAAGGGTCGCAACGTTGAAAAGTGATGCCCTAAGAGAGAGGCTTAAAAGCTGGAACTCACCCCCCGTCCTCTCTCCACAAGGGATAATTGAGGTATATATAGATCGATCTGGAGAAAAGAAGAGGATAATCGAGGTAGCGATCGAGAGAAGAAGAGCAGACGACTACCGGAGTCAAACTGGAAATCAAGAAGTGGAACCGAGCGGGATTCTTCTTCCCGAGGCTCTTCCTTTTGGTTACATCGAAGAGTAGACCATCGGTATATAGAATCATTCTCATACCAAATCTCGTTCGTAGAAACCCTCTATCTCAGTTTTTCAAATAAAAACAGAGATACCCCTCACCATTGAAGAATACCAATGTGAAGTTCGACTCGAGAAAAGATTCGCCTATTGGTCAAGTCTTGTCATAGAGAAGCCCGCCAGTGTAACCCAAGGATTGGAATAATATTACATCTACAATCCCCTTCGCTGATATCTTCAAGTCAAGAAGCATTGCCACACTCGCTCCACTTACCTCGAAGTAAGCTGTTATCCCGAATACCTCCACCAAACTTATCCTTTGCGCAGAGAGACAAACAATTGTATGTCCTATTGACCCTCACGTCTGCGACAACTCACGGCTCGAATCATCGCTCAAACGAAGTTCTCGCTCAAGGTCATCCCACGCCCGATTCCCACTTAGTTAAAGGTAAAAGGATTCCAACTTATTTATGTTCTTTAGTTAACATTCCGTACTAAAGTGAATTTTTGTGTCAACCATCGTGTAGTACTCATTGGTAGTATTAATTTTATTGAGATCATTTATTATAGCCTTATTATATTTAAAGTTTAAATATTTAATTTTTGTATGTAATTTAAAGTATATTTTTTGCCCTAGTTGTGTAATTAAATCCTCTAAACGCTGCATATGGCGATAAATATTTAATATTACTAATCCTCCCTGGTTAAAGAATCAAAACACAAGATAAATAAAAATGTAGAACTCTTAGAGAAAAAAGGAACGGAGTTATTCATGTACGGAACAAACCTGCATACATCCTCGGCCGTAGACCACGACAATTTATATATATATATATATATATATATATATATATAGCTATGCAGTATATTTTCATTATAGCAGGTTTTATTGAAAGCGACCGCTAATCGACTTTTCTTTGAGGTTCAATCCGTGAATAAGCTACCAAAGTTCATTACAGACTGTTATTTATTAATTGTAAAAAGGTGGAAAGAAATTAATGCACCTTAGCACTTTATTTTATTATACTAACGCGTTTCGATACGACATGTATCATCTTCAGAGTTAAAATGGGAAATTCATACATGTATTCCAGTTTATATGTTATAAAACATGTGTTAACAAACTGATGAGCGTAACGTGCGCGATGTGCAAGTAGGGTTGGGTAAGCTGTTTACCAAAGGTGATTTGCGTCTAGTGGTAGTTGTCCTCAATGTAGTGGTCCCTCGACCAGGTACGTAGACAAAATTGACCTTAATGTACAAACAGAAGAAGAAATGCATATGCTGGAAAGACCCTTAAAACAATGTTCTTCCCTCAAATGCACCAACGAAGAAAGCCAAAACAACCAAATACCATTTTAAACATCCTTGTAGAGGGATAGACAGAGGGGTGGTTGAAGTTTTCCCCAACTCTTATATAAATATATATATATATATATATATATATATATATATATATATATATATATATATTATGCCGAATGCGGAGAAGTCATCGTACTACTCCTTATACTTCATTCGGCTCGTGTCCTGAATGGGTTTATTGACTCAAAGTGCTTAGAGATTGGCTACAGAGGGATTGGAATGAACTTTGCCAGCAAGCGACCCAAAAGAAGTTAGATACACAACAATATGAAAATAAAGTTTTAATGAAGATTAAACAAGAATATATATATATATATATATATGAATGCAATGTCCCGTAGGAAAAATGAAAAGGTGTTTTCAAGTACTTTCGAACTTTATTAAGTTCCTTATAAAGGTAGTTATCCTTGATAAGGAACTTAATAAAGTTCGAAAGTACTTGGAAACACCTTTTCATTTTTTCCTGCGGGACATTGCATTCATTTGCCACCCTCACGTGATACTTCGTGAGTTTGTAATTATATATATATATATATATATATATATATATATATATATATATATATATATATATATATATATATATATAAATAATGTGCTTTGAGAGATAAATTAATAAGTGAATCTCGGATATCTCACTTGGCTTAAAAATTACTTTTGACCATACAAATCCCTATACACTTGTAATGCTGGTAAACTTCGCGGTGAAGTCGAGGAATGAGAAAGGAAAGGATTACCTTTAAACCTGATGTTCGAGTGTCGCTGGTGAGTAAAGGTGGTGAGGTAAGGGGTGGAGACGATGAGGCAGGTCCTCCAGGGACCGACCTGATCCCACAATTCCGTCACGATTCTTGCTGAAAGAAGGCGGTGACGGGAGCTTCTTGTTACAGAAGGCCCCATGCTCGTGAACTCTGAGAAATCTTGGGTGCATCTGTAAGAGGGGGGGGGGGGAGTGACCTGTCGACGCGTAGAGTTATTGAGAAGAGCCAAGATGTAGTTTTCTCACTAAGGGAACCAGAGTGAGGCTGTTTATAGCTTCGTCTTTTACATGTGAGTACGAGCTTGGGTCCGCACTACCTTGCAGACCAACTGGGTAAGGAGTCTCCCTAACTGAAACCGATCTCCTCTCTGAAGACTTGATGCTTCGACGAATTATCACTACACCAATAGATGGCAATTCCTGCCCCACCATACGCTGTGCAAGTTCTACTACTTGCTTAGGAAACCAGAGTCAGACTGTTTGTAGCTTCTGCTCCGACACGTGAGTACGAGCTTGGGTCCGCACTGCCTTGCAGACCAACGGGGTAATGAGCCTCCCTAACTAAAACCGATCTCCTCTCTGAAGACTTGATGCTTCGACGAATTACCATTACACCGACAGATGGCAATTCCTGCCCCGACAGGCGCTGTGCAAGCTCTACTACTTGCTTAGGGAACCAGAGTGAGGCTGTTTGTAGCTTCTGCTCCAACACGTGAGTACGAGCTTGGGTCCTCACTGCCTTGCAGACCAACGGGTTAAGGAGCCTTCCTAACTGGGACTGATTTCCTCTCTGAAGACTTGATGCTTCGACGAATTACCACTACACCGATAGCTGGCAATTCCTGCCCCACCAGACGCTGTGTAAGCTCTACTACTGAGGGTTGAAAGAATTCGTCTTTTATACTCGATACTCGGGAGAGGTTCTCAGGGTGCCGGAAGTAGATTAGATGTCAAGCTACGTACTCTATTTTGTCCTTTATAAACTCCCGGCAATTATCGGAAGCGAAGATGGGCTGCCATTTATCGATAAACAGTCCGAGAAGGAACTCGGTGGTTAGCTGAAATGGCCGGCCGTTTCTTCCGGCTGACGACCACCAGATATTGGGCCGGAAGGGGGTGGGTTGATAAGCGGCCCGCCCGAAAGGGAGGTGGGCAAAACTTGGGAGCATTTGGCTATTCTCCTACAATCCTCACTACCAATATTAATGAAACAATAACGACAAAAGTATATGTTAAAGCCACTAACTCGGCACTTTACATAAATGAATACAGTGAATGCCCTAAACGCTCCCGAACAAGCGCGATCACATCGTATATTAGCCGTGCCTTCAGCCACTGCACATCATGGAAGGATACACAGAATAAACTTGAGAGCCATCCAGGTACTCATTAACGACGGATACTCCAATAAGAAAATACAGACAGCTATTCGAATTAAAGTGGAACGATGTTACCTGTCAAAACCCCAGAAGAACTAAAATACAGACAAGGAAAACATTATAGAGCTCTTTTACAAGAACGCTATGAGCATAGAACACTGTGCAGACGAGACATTATTATCCGATGAATAAAACCCACGAATGCCGAAGAAAAGATCGCACTAACTAGCTACTATCAAAATAGACGGACATCCACCCTTTCATGAAAAATAACCCCAAACATCCACCTCAACCCAAACAACGGACCTATCTGATATATGAGTAAAAATGTACCCTAGGAGACTATTAGTTCTTACTTAACTCGTATATCGGAATAAGGCACTCTCAAGAAGAATAACATAATACCTCAACAATAGAGCACCTAAAAGACATACACAAGAAATGCATCGAACTTGCCTTAACATAAAAACGATGGGAGAAAACACAAAACTCTTAGACTATGCTCCCAACAGGCGCCAATTACTCCTCCTTGAAGCAATATACATATATTTAAGAAAAGTAACCAAGGTTAAATATATAATCTAACACCCATGAAAACCTGCCAACTACAAGACGAGGAAATTGAGGGACCAGGTACATTTAAGAGAGCTTCCCCTCGCAACTAGTCATCTTTAGCATACAGCTCAACCGCCCTCCCCCCTCTCCAGCTACTTACTTACCCTTCTTCCACCAGTCCCTACCTGCACATCGTCAGCTCGCTAGTTTGTCTACACCTGTCTACGTTTCGTTCATCAGTTTGTTCACACATTTTTTAATAACATATAAACTGGAATACATGAGTGAATTTCTCATTTTAACTCTGAGGATGATACATGTCATATCGAAACGCGTCAGTATAATATTAGAATATGCAATGGTGCATTAATTTCTTTCCACCTTTTTACAATTTACAATTAATAAATATCAGTCTAATGAACTTCGGTAGGCTTATTCACGGGTGCAACCACGAAGAAATGATTGAAAAGAAAATTATTAATACGAGATTAGCGCTCGCTTTCAATAAAACATGTCATATATATATATATATATATATATATATATATATATATATATATATATATATATATATATATATATATATATATATATCTTCGCCAATTATAACGTTCAAATGAAGCTCTTGAACAAATACATCCTCTCCTGAACACTTCAACTCAACACCCACCCACCGAGAAGAGTTTAACGCAGGAAACAAATCGTGCTTTAGGTTAGAAAGTTCTTTCCCACTATCCTCAGCACCACACAATGTCAAATTACCATTATGTTAAGTCACTACAGCATCACCTAAATGGCAACGTTTCCTCTGATATGAAGGAGGTGGAAAAGGAAGAACTTTAATCCTATATCCTTCAAGTATAGGAATCTTCTTCTGAGTTAAACGATGGGAAAACGTCGTGAATAATGAACGAAATTAATTTATTTATTAAATAAATGTAGTTATTTTTTAAAAGGAAATTTTACCTTCCTTTAAATAAAAACATTAATTGATTAAACCGCTTTTGTAAGGTTTATCCTTACAAATATTGGGGTCCTCCGACCCCTAATATTTAGGAATGACGCTCGTTCAATAAAGTCTGTCATCTCCAATCTTTATCACTTACTTTTGCTATTATTCGCATTTTACCTTCATTTGTCTATTCTTTTTTTCACCAATGCAGAGAAATGACCTCGTTGGTCATAAGATTTATCTCTATTTTGCGAATATTACCATAAATACTCTTTAGCCAAATATTTCAAGATCAACCTAGCCTTTACTCGACCGCCCCCAGTAATATCCTCTTTAAATTAATCGGTCTTTATAACTTAAACACATTTTTATATCCTCTAACTTCCCCACTTTGTTCACGAACCTCTTAACCTTCTGGCAGGAATGTTTTCTTTGATTTTCTTTTGGTGTATTTTAATACTATAATAATAATAATAATAATAATAATAATAATAATAATAATAATAATAATCAACCTATAAAAAGAAAATAAAAGGTAAAATTTCAAGACCAATGGAAGGGATAAATGAGGATGAAGTTATTGAATTGATTTTCTATTTATTAAATTATTGTGAATAATATGAAAGTGTCATAACCCCCCCTTACCCCACCACGCCGCCAATCGGTTGTCGCGTGTAGAATGTTAAACAATTTTTTTTAACTTGAATTAACCAGTTGTTAGTTTTTCTTTTTTCCGTAGGGCGTACGTTCTAAGGTGGCCACTCGACGAAGGCTTTTGCCTCCTGCTTTTTTGTTTTCTCAAAGATCCACTCAAAATATCCTCTACTTCCTGTTTTTTTTTGTCAAACGTCCTAGCAAAATATTTTTTATTTACTTCGTGCTCTTTTGTTTTCTCAAAGGTCGTCTCAAAATGATCTCTATTTACCTCTTTTTCATTTATTTTATCAAATGTCTCTCAAAATGAACTCTTTTACTTCCTTCTCTTTCCTTTTCTCAAAGATCCTTTCAAAATGATCTCCATTTACCTATTTTTCGTTTCTTTTACAAAAGGTCGTCTCAAAATGGCTTCTACTAACCTCTTTTTTTTTGTTTGGAAAAAAGGTCACCTAAAAATGATTTCTATTTACCTCCTGTTCTTTTGTTTTCTCAAAGATCCTCTCAAACTTTCTTCTATTTAACTCTTTTTTTCTCAAAGGTCCTCTCAAAATATATTCTATTTACCTCTTTTTCTTTTCATTTCTAAAACTCTTCTCAGAATGGCTTCGATTTCCCTCCTGTTCTTTTGTTTACTCAAAGGTCCTCTCAAAAGGGCTAGGATTTACTTCCTGTTCTTTTGTTTTCTCAAAGATCCTCTCAAACTTTCTTCTATTTAACTCTTTTTTTTCTCAAAGGTCCTCTCAAAATATATTCTATTTACCTCTTTTTCTTTTCATTTCTAAAACTCTTCTCAGAATGGCTTCGATTTCCCTCCTGTTCTTTTGTTTACTCAAAGGTCCTCTCAAAAGGGCTAGGATTTACTTCCTGTTCTTTTGTTTTCTCAAAGATCCTCTCAAACTTTCTTCTATTTAACTCTTTTTTTTCTCAAAGGTCCTCTCAAAATATATTCTATTTACCTCTTTTTCTTTTCATTTCTAAAACTCTTCTCAGAATGGCTTCGATTTCCCTCCTGTTCTTTTGTTTACTCAAAGGTCCTCTCAAAAGGGCTAGGATTTACTTCCTGTTCTTTTGTTTTCTCAAAGATCCTCTCAAACTTTATACTATTTAACTCTTTTTTTTCTCAAAGGTCCTCTCAAAATATATTCTATTTACCTCTTTTTCTTTTCATTTCTAAAACTCTTCTCAGAATGGCTTCGATTTCCCTCCTGTTCTTTTGTTTACTCAAAGGTCCTCTCAAAAGGGCTAGGATTTACTTCCTGTTCTTTTGTTTTCTCAAAGATCCTCTCAAACTTTATACTATTTAACTCTTTTTTTTCTCAAAGGTCCTCTCAAAATATATTCTATTTACCTCTTTTTCTTTTCATTTCTAAAACTCTTCTCAGAATGGCTTCGATTTCCCTCCTGTTCTTTTGTTTACTCAAAGGTCCTCTCAAAAGGGCTAGGATTTACTTCCTGTTCTTTTGTTTTCTCAAAGATCCTCTCAAACTTTCTTCTATTTAACTCTTTTTTTTCTCAAAGGTCCTCTCAAAATATATTCTATTTACCTCTTTTTCTTTTCATTTCTAAAACTCTTCTCAGAATGGCTTCGATTTCCCTCCTGTTCTTTTGTTTACTCAAAGGTCCTCTCAAAAGGGCTAGGATTTACTTCCTGTTCTTTTGTTTTCTCAAAGATCCTCTCAAACTTTCTTCTATTTAACTCTTTTTTTTCTCAAAGGTCCTCTCAAAATATATTCTATTTACCTCTTTTTCTTTTCATTTCTAAAACTCTTCTCAGAATGGCTTCGATTTCCCTCCTGTTCTTTTGTTTACTCAAAGGTCCTCTCAAAAGGGCTAGGATTTACTTCCTGTTCTTTTGTTTTCTCAAAGATCCTCTCAAACTTTCTTCTATTTAACTCTTTTTTTTCTCAAAGGTCCTCTCAAAATATATTCTATTTACCTCTTTTTCTTTTCATTTCTAAAACTCTTCTCAGAATGGCTTCGATTTCCCTCCTGTTCTTTTGTTTACTCAAAGGTCCTCTCAAAAGGGCTAGGATTTACTTCCTGTTCTTTTGTTTTCTCAAAGATCCTCTCAAACTTTCTTCTATTTAACTCTTTTTTTTCTCAAAGGTCCTCTCAAAATATATTCTATTTACCTCTTTTTCTTTTCATTTCTAAAACTCTTCTCAGAATGGCTTCGATTTCCCTCCTGTTCTTTTGTTTACTCAAAGGTCCTCTCAAAAGGGCTAGGATTTACTTCCTGTTCTTTTGTTTTCTCAAAGATCCTCTCAAACTTTCTTCTATTTAACTCTTTTTTTTCTCAAAGGTCCTCTCAAAATATATTCTATTTACCTCTTTTTCTTTTCATTTCTAAAACTCTTCTCAGAATGGCTTCGATTTCCCTCCTGTTCTTTTGTTTACTCAAAGGTCCTCTCAAAAGGGCTAGGATTTACTTCCTGTTCTTTTGTTTTCTCAAAGATCCTCTCAAACTTTATACTATTTAACTCTTTTTTTTCTCAAAGGTCCTCTCAAAATATATTCTATTTACCTCTTTTTCTTTTCATTTCTAAAACTCTTCTCAGAATGGCTTCGATTTCCCTCCTGTTCTTTTGTTTCCTTAAAGGTCCTCTCAAAAGGGCTAGGATTTACTTCCTGTTCTTTTGTTTTCTCAAAGATCCTCTCAAACTTTATACTATTTAACTCTTTTTTTTCTCAAAGGTCCTCTCAAAATATATTCTATTTACCTCTTTTTCTTTTCATTTCTAAAACTCTTCTCAGAATGGCTTCGATTTCCCTCCTGTTCTTTTGTTTACTCAAAGGTCCTCTCAAAAGGGCTAGGATTTACTTCCTGTTCTTTTGTTTTCTCAAAGATCCTCTCAAACTTTCTTCTATTTAACTCTTTTTTTTCTCAAAGGTCCTCTCAAAATATATTCTATTTACCTCTTTTTCTTTTCATTTCTAAAACTCTTCTCAGAATGGCTTCGATTTCCCTCCTGTTCTTTTGTTTACTCAAAGGTCCTCTCAAAAGGGCTAGGATTTACTTCCTGTTCTTTTGTTTTCTCAAAGATCCTCTCAAACTTTATACTATTTAACTCTTTTTTTTCTCAAAGGTCCTCTCAAAATATATTCTATTTACCTCTTTTTCTTTTCATTTCTAAAACTCTTCTCAGAATGGCTTCGATTTCCCTCCTGTTCTTTTGTTTACTCAAAGGTCCTCTCAAAAGGGCTAGGATTTACTTCCTGTTCTTTTGTTTTCTCAAAGATCCTCTCAAACTTTCTTCTATTTAACTCTTTTTTTTCTCAAAGGTCCTCTCAAAATATATTCTATTTACCTCTTTTTCTTTTCATTTCTAAAACTCTTCTCAGAATGGCTTCGATTTCCCTCCTGTTCTTTTGTTTACTCAAAGGTCCTCTCAAAAGGGCTAGGATTTACTTCCTGTTCTTTTGTTTTCTCAAAGATCCTCTCAAACTTTATACTATTTAACTCTTTTTTTTCTCAAAGGTCCTCTCAAAATATATTCTATTTACCTCTTTTTCTTTTCATTTCTAAAACTCTTCTCAGAATGGCTTCGATTTCCCTCCTGTTCTTTTGTTTACTCAAAGGTCCTCTCAAAAGGGCTAGGATTTACTTCCTGTTCTTTTGTTTTCTCAAAGATCCTCTCAAACTTTCTTCTATTTAACTCTTTTTTTTCTCAAAGGTCCTCTCAAAATATATTCTATTTACCTCTTTTTCTTTTCATTTCTAAAACTCTTCTCAGAATGGCTTCGATTTCCCTCCTGTTCTTTTGTTTACTCAAAGGTCCTCTCAAAAGGGCTAGGATTTACTTCCTGTTCTTTTGTTTTCTCAAAGATCCTCTCAAACTTTATACTATTTAACTCTTTTTTTTCCCAAAGGTCCTCTCAAAATATATTCTATTTACCTCTTTTTCTTTTCATTTCTAAAACTCTTCTCAGAATGGCTTCGATTTCCCTCCTGTTCTTTTGTTTACTCAAAGGTCCTCTCAAAAGGGCTAGGATTTACTTCCTGTTCTTTTGTTTTCTCAAAGATCCTCTCAAACTTTATACTATTTAACTCTTTTTTTTCTCAAAGGTCCTCTCAAAATATATTCTATTTACCTCTTTTTCTTTTCATTTCTAAAACTCTTCTCAGAATGGCTTCGATTTCCCTCCTGTTCTTTTGTTTACTCAAAGGTCCTCTCAAAAGGGCTAGGATTTACTTCCTGTCCTTTTGTTTTCTCAAAGATCCTCTCAAACTTTATACTATTTAACTCTTTTTTTTCTCAAAGGTCCTCTCAAAATATATTCTATTTACCTCTTTTTCTTTTCATTTCTAAAACTCTTCTCAGAATGGCTTCGATTTCCCTCCTGTTCTTTTGTTTACTCAAAGGTCCTCTCAAAAGGGCTAGGATTTACTTCCTGTTCTTTTGTTTTCTCAAAGATCCTCTCAAACTTTATACTATTTAACTCTTTTTTTTCTCAAAGGTCCTCTCAAAATATATTCTATTTACCTCTTTTTCTTTTCATTTCTAAAACTCTTCTCAGAATGGCTTCGATTTCCCTCCTGTTCTTTTGTTTACTCAAAGGTCCTCTCAAAAGGGCTAGGATTTACTTCCTGTTCTTTTGTTTTCTCAAAGATCCTCTCAAACTTTATACTATTTAACTCTTTTTTTTCTCAAAGGTCCTCTCAAAATATATTCTATTTACCTCTTTTTCTTTTCATTTCTAAAACTCTTCTCAGAATGGCTTTGATTTCCCTCCTGTTCTTTTGTTTACTCAAAGGTCCTCTCAAAAGGGCTAGGATTTACTTCCTGTTCTTTTGTTTTCTCAAAGATCCTCTCAAACTTTATACTATTTAACTCTTTTTTTTCCCAAAGGTCCTCTCAAAATATATTCTATTTACCTCTTTTTCTTTTCATTTCTAAAACTCTTCTCAGAATGGCTTCGATTTCCCTCCTGTTCTTTTGTTTACTCAAAGGTCCTCTCAAAAGGGCTAGGATTTACTTCCTGTTCTTTTGTTTTCTCAAAGATCCTCTCAAACTTTATACTATTTAACTCTTTTTTTTCCCAAAGGTCCTCTCAAAATATATTCTATTTACCTCTTTTTCTTTTCATTTCTAAAACTCTTCTCAGAATGGCTTCGATTTCCCTCCTGTTCTTTTGTTTACTCAAAGGTCCTCTCAAAAGGGCTAGGATTTACTTCCTGTTCTTTTGTTTTCTCAAAGATCCTCTCAAACTTTATACTATTTAACTCTTTTTTTTCTCAAAGGTCCTCTCAAAATATATTCTATTTACCTCTTTTTCTTTTCATTTCTAAAACTCTTCTCAGAATGGCTTCGATTTCCCTCCTGTTCTTTTGTTTACTCAAAGGTCCTCTCAAAAGGGCTAGGATTTACTTCCTGTTCTTTTGTTTTCTCAAAGATCCTCTCAAACTTTATACTCTTTAACTCTTTTTTTTCTCAAAGGTCCTCTCAAAATATATTCTATTTACCTCTTTTTCTTTTCATTTCTAAAACTCTTCTCAGAATGGCTTCGATTTCCCTCCTGTTCTTTTGTTTACTCAAAGGTCCTCTCAAAAGGGCTAGGATTTACTTCCTGTTCTTTTGTTTTCTCAAAGATCCTCTCAAACTTTCTTCTATTTAACTCTTTTTTTTCTCAAAGGTCCTCTCAAAATATATTCTATTTACCTCTTTTTCTTTTCATTTCTAAAACTCTTCTCAGAATGGCTTCGATTTCCCTCCTGTTCTTTTGTTTACTCAAAGGTCCTCTCAAAAGGGCTAGGATTTACCTCCTGTTCTCTTGTTTTCTCAAAGATCCTCTCAAACTTTATACTATTTAACTCTTTTTTTTCTCAAAGGTCCTCTCAAAATATATTCTATTTACCTCTTTTTCTTTTCATTTCTAAAACTCTTCTCAGAATGGCTTCGATTTCCCTCCTGTTCTTTTGTTTACTCAAAGGTCCTCTCAAAAGGGCTAGGATTTACTTCCTGTTCTTTTGTTTTCTCAAAGATCCTCTCAAACTTTCTTCTATTTAACTCTTTTTTTTCTCAAAGGTCCTCTCAAAATATATTCTATTTACCTCTTTTTCTTTTCATTTCTAAAACTCTTCTCAGAATGGCTTCGATTTCCCTCCTGTTCTTTTGTTTACTCAAAGGTCCTCTCAAAAGGGCTAGGATTTACTTCCTGTTCTTTTGTTTTCTCAAAGATCCTCTCAAACTTTATACTATTTAACTCTTTTTTTTCTCAAAGGTCCTCTCAAAATATATTCTATTTACCTCTTTTTCTTTTCATTTCTAAAACTCTTCTCAGAATGGCTTCGATTTCCCTCCTGTTCTTTTGTTTACTCAAAGGTCCTCTCAAAAGGGCTAGGATTTACTTCCTGTTCTTTTGTTTTCTCAAAGATCCTCTCAAACTTTCTTCTATTTAACTCTTTTTTTTCTCAAAGGTCCTCTCAAAATATATTCTATTTACCTCTTTTTCTTTTCATTTCTAAAACTCTTCTCAGAATGGCTTCGATTTCCCTCCTGTTCTTTTGTTTACTCAAAGGTCCTCTCAAAAGGGCTAGGATTTACCTCCTGTTCTTTTGTTTTCTCAAAGATCCTCTCAAACTTTATACTATTTAACTCTTTTTTTTCCCAAAGGTCCTCTCAAAATATATTCTATTTACCTCTTTTTCTTTTCATTTCTAAAACTCTTCTTAGAATGGCTTCGATTTCCCTCCTGTTCTTTTGTTTACTCAAAGGTCCTCTCAAAAGGGCTAGGATTTACTTCCTGTTCTTTTGTTTTCTCAAAGATCCTCTCAAACTTTCTTCTATTTAACTCTTTTTTTTCTCAAAGGTCCTCTCAAAATATATTCTATTTACCTCTTTTTCTTTTCATTTCTAAAACTCTTCTCAGAATGGCTTCGATTTCCCTCCTGTTCTTTTGTTTACTCAAAGGTCCTCTCAAAAGGGCTAGGATTTACTTCCTGTTCTTTTGTTTTCTCAAAGATCCTCTCAAACTTTATACTATTTAACTCTTTTTTTTCCCAAAGGTCCTCTCAAAATATATTCTATTTACCTCTTTTTCTTTTCATTTCTAAAACTCTTCTCAGAATGGCTTCGATTTCCCTCCTGTTCTTTTGTTTACTCAAAGGTCCTCTCAAAAGGGCTAGGATTTACTTCCTGTTCTTTTGTTTTCTCAAAGATCCTCTCAAACTTTATACTATTTAACTCTTTTTTTTCTCAAAGGTCCTCTCAAAATATATTCTATTTACCTCTTTTTCTTTTCATTTCTAAAACTCTTCTCAGAATGGCTTCGATTTCCCTCCTGTTCTTTTGTTTACTCAAAGGTCCTCTCAAAAGGGCTAGGATTTACCTCCTGTTCTTTTGTTTTCTCAAAGATCCTCTCAAACTTTCTTCTATTTAACTCTTTTTTTTCTCAAAGGTCCTCTCAAAATATATTCTATTTACCTCTTTTTCTTTTCATTTCTAAAACTCTTCTCAGAATGGCTTCGATTTCCCTCCTGTTCTTTTGTTTACTCAAAGGTCCTCTCAAAAGGGCTAGGATTTACTTCCTGTTCTTTTGTTTTCTCAAAGATCCTCTCAAACTTTCTTCTATTTAACTCTTTTTTTTCTCAAAGGTCCTCTCAAAATATATTCTATTTACCTCTTTTTCTTTTCATTTCTAAAACTCTTCTCAGAATGGCTTCGATTTCCCTCCTGTTCTTTTGTTTACTCAAAGGTCCTCTCAAAAGGGCTAGGATTTACTTCCTGTTCTTTTGTTTTCTCAAAGATCCTCTCAAACTTTATACTATTTAACTCTTTTTTTTCTCAAAGGTCCTCTCAAAATATATTCTATTTACCTCTTTTTCTTTTCATTTCTAAAACTCTTCTCAGAATGGCTTCGATTTCCCTCCTGTTCTTTTGTTTACTCAAAGGTCCTCTCAAAAGGGCTAGGATTTACTTCCTGTTCTTTTGTTTTCTCAAAGATCCTCTCAAACTTTCTTCTATTTAACTCTTTTTTTTCTCAAAGGTCCTCTCAAAATATATTCTATTTACCTCTTTTTCTTTTCATTTCTAAAACTCTTCTCAGAATGGCTTCGATTTCCCTCCTGTTCTTTTGTTTACTCAAAGGTCCTCTCAAAAGGGCTAGGATTTACCTCCTGTTCTTTTGTTTTCTCAAAGATCCTCTCAAACTTTCTTCTATTTAACTCTTTTTTTTCTCAAAGGTCCTCTCAAAATATATTCTATTTACCTCTTTTTCTTTTCATTTCTAAAACTCTTCTCAGAATGGCTTCGATTTCCCTCCTGTTCTTTTGTTTACTCAAAGGTCCTCTCAAAAGGGCTAGGATTTACTTCCTGTTCTTTTGTTTTCTCAAAGATCCTCTCAAACTTTCTTCTATTTAACTCTTTTTTTTCTCAAAGGTCCTCTCAAAATATATTCTATTTACCTCTTTTTCTTTTCATTTCTAAAACTCTTCTCAGAATGGCTTCGATTTCCCTCCTGTTCTTTTGTTTACTCAAAGGTCCTCTCAAAAGGGCTAGGATTTAATTCCTGTTCTTTTATTTTCTCAAAGATCCTCTCAAACTTTATACTATTTAACTCTTTTTTTTCTCAAAGGTCCTCTCAAAATATATTCTATTTACCTCTTTTTCTTTTCATTTCTAAAACTCTTCTCAGAATGACTTCGATTTCCCTCCTGTTCTTTTGTTTACTCAAAGGTCCTCTCAAAAGGGCTAGGATTTACTTCCTGTTCTTTTGTTTTCTCAAAGATCCTCTCAAACTTTCTTCTATTTAACTCTTTTTTTTCTCAAAGGTCCTCTCAAAATATATTCTATTTACCTCTTTTTCTTTTCATTTCTAAAACTCTTCTCAGAATGGCTTCGATTTCCCTCCTGTTCTTTTGTTTACTCAAAGGTCCTCTCAAAAGGGCTAGGATTTACTTCCTGTTCTTTTGTTTTCTCAAAGATCCTCTCAAACTTTCTTCTATTTAACTCTTTTTTTTCTCAAAGGTCCTCTCAAAATATATTCTATTTACCTCTTTTTCTTTTCATTTCTAAAACTCTTCTCAGAATGGCTTCGATTTCCCTCCTGTTCTTTTGTTTACTCAAAGGTCCTCTCAAAAGGGCTAGGATTTACCTCCTGTTCTTTTGTTTTCTCAAAGATCCTCTCAAACTTTCTTCTATTTAACTCTTTTTTTTCTCAAAGGTCCTCTCAAAATATATTCTATTTACCTCTTTTTCTTTTCATTTCTAAAACTCTTCTCAGAATGGCTTCGATTTCCCTCCTGTTCTTTTGTTTACTCAAAGGTCCTCTCAAAAGGGCTAGGATTTACTCCCTGTTCTTTTGTTTTCTCAAAGATCCTCTCAAACTTTATACTATTTAACTCTTTTTTTTCTCAAAGGTCCTCTCAAAATATATTCTATTTACCTCTTTTTCTTTTCATTTCTAAAACTCTTCTCAGAATGGCTTCGATTTCCCTCCTGTTCTTTTGTTTACTCAAAGGTCCTCTCAAAAGGGCTAGGATTTACTTCCTGTTCTTTTGTTTTCTCAAAGATCCTCTCAAACTTTCTTCTATTTAACTCTTTTTTTTCTCAAAGGTCCTCTCAAAATATATTCTATTTACCTCTTTTTCTTTTCATTTCTAAAACTCTTCTCAGAATGGCTTCGATTTCCCTCCTGTTCTTTTGTTTACTCAAAGGTCCTCTCAAAAGGGCTAGGATTTACTTCCTGTTCTTTTGTTTTCTCAAAGATCCTCTCAAACTTTATACTATTTAACTCTTTTTTTTCTCAAAGGTCCTCTCAAAATATATTCTATTTACCTCTTTTTCTTTTCATTTCTAAAACTCTTCTCAGAATGGCTTCGATTTCCCTCCTGTTCTTTTGTTTACTCAAAGGTCCTCTCAAAAGGGCTAGGATTTACCTCCTGTTCTTTTGTTTTCTCAAAGATCCTCTCAAACTTTCTTCTATTTAACTTTTTTTTTTCTCAAAGGTCCTCTCAAAATATATTCTATTTACCTCTTTTTCTTTTCATTTCTAAAACTCTTCTCAGAATGGCTTCGATTTCCCTCCTGTTCTTTTGTTTACTCAAAGGTCCTCTCAAAAGGGCTAGGATTTACTTCCTGTTCTTTTGTTTTCTCAAAGATCCTCTCAAACTTTCTTCTCTTTAACTCTTTTTTTTCTCAAAGGTCCTCTCAAAATATATTCTATTTACCTCTTTTTCTTTTCATTTCTAAAACTCTTCTCAGAATGGCTTCGATTTCCCTCCTGTTCTTTTGTTTACTCAAAGGTCCTCTCAAAAGGGCTAGGATTTACTTCCTGTTCTTTTGTTTTCTCAAAGATCCTCTCAAACTTTATACTATTTAACTCTTTTTTTTCTCAAAGGTCCTCTCAAAATATATTCTATTTACCTCTTTTTCTTTTCATTTCTAAAACTCTTCTCAGAATGGCTTCGATTTCCCTCCTGTTCTTTTGTTTACTCAAAGGTCCTCTCAAAAGGGCTAGGATTTACTTCCTGTTCTTTTGTTTTCTCAAAGATCCTCTCAAACTTTCTTCTATTTAACTCTTTTTTTTCTCAAAGGTCCTCTCAAAATATATTCTATTTACCTCTTTTTCTTTTCATTTCTAAAACTCTTCTCAGAATGGCTTCGATTTCCCTCCTGTTCTTTTGTTTACTCAAAGGTCCTCTCAAAAGGGCTAGGATTTACTTCCTGTTCTTTTGTTTTCTCAAAGATCCTCTCAAACTTTATACTATTTAACTCTTTTTTTTCTCAAAGGTCCTCTCAAAATATATTCTATTTACCTCTTTTTCTTTTCATTTCTAAAACTCTTCTCAGAATGGCTTCGATTTCCCTCCTGTTCTTTTGTTTACTCAAAGGTCCTCTCAAAAGGGCTAGGATTTACCTCCTGTTCTTTTGTTTTCTCAAAGATCCTCTCAAACTTTCTTCTATTTAACTCTTTTTTTTCTCAAAGGTCCTCTCAAAATATATTCTATTTACCTCTTTTTCTTTTCATTTCTAAAACTCTTCTCAGAATGGCTTCGATTTCCCTCCTGTTCTTTTGTTTACTCAAAGGTCCTCTCAAAAGGGCTAGGATTTACTTCCTGTTCTTTTGTTTTCTCAAAGATCCTCTCAAACTTTCTTCTATTTAACTCTTTTTTTTCTCAAAGGTCCTCTCAAAATATATTCTATTTACCTCTTTTTCTTTTCATTTCTAAAACTCTTCTCAGAATGGCTTCGATTTCCCTCCTGTTCTTTTGTTTACTCAAAGGTCCTCTCAAAAGGGCTAGGATTTACTTCCTGTTCTTTTGTTTTCTCAAAGATCCTCTCAAACTTTATACTATTTAACTCTTTTTTTTCTCAAAGGTCCTCTCAAAATATATTCTATTTACCTCTTTTTCTTTTCATTTCTAAAACTCTTCTCAGAATGGCTTCGATTTCCCTCCTGTTCTTTTGTTTACTCAAAGGTCCTCTCAAAAGGGCTAGGATTTACTTCCTGTTCTTTTGTTTTCTCAAAGATCCTCTCAAACTTTCTTCTATTTAACTCTTTTTTTTCTCAAAGGTCCTCTCAAAATATATTCTATTTACCTCTTTTTCTTTTCATTTCTAAAACTCTTCTCAGAATGGCTTCGATTTCCCTCCTGTTCTTTTGTTTACTCAAAGGTCCTCTCAAAAGGGCTAGGATTTACTTCCTGTTCTTTTGTTTTCTCAAAGATCCTCTCAAACTTTCTTCTATTTAACTCTTTTTTTTCTCAAAGGTCCTTTCAAAATATATTCTATTTACCTCTTTTTCTTTTCATTTCTAAAACTCTTCTCAGAATGGCTTCGACTTCCCTCCTGTTCTTTTGTTTACTCAAAGGTCCTCTCAAAAGGGCTAGGATTTACTTCCTGTTCTTTTGTTTTCTCAAAGATCCTCTCAAACTTTATACTATTTAACTCTTTTTTTCTCAAAGGTCCTCTCAAAATATATTCTATTTACCTCTTTTTCTTTTCATTTCTAAAACTCTTCTCAGAATGGCTTCGATTTCCCTCCTGTTCTTTTGTTTACTCAAAGGTCCTCTCAAAAGGGCTAGGATTTACCTCCTGTTCTTTTGTTTTCTCAAAGATCCTCTCAAACTTTCTTCTATTTAACTCTTTTTTTTCTCAAAGGTCCTCTCAAAATATATTCTATTTACCTCTTTTTCTTTTCATTTCTAAAACTCTTCTCAGAATGGCTTCGATTTCCCTCCTGTTCTTTTGTTTACTCAAAGGTCCTCTCAAAAGGGCTAGGATTTACTTCCTGTTCTTTTGTTTTCTCAAAGATCCTCTCAAACTTTCTTCTATTTAACTCTTTTTTTTCTCAAAGGTCCTCTCAAAATATATTCTATTTACCTCTTTTTCTTTTCATTTCTAAAACTCTTCTCAGAATGGCTTCGATTTCCCTCCTGTTCTTTTGTTTACTCAAAGGTCCTCTCAAAAGGGCTAGGATTTACTTCCTGTTCTTTTGTTTTCTCAAAGATCCTCTCAAACTTTATACTATTTAACTCTTTTTTTTCTCAAAGGTCCTCTCAAAATATATTCTATTTACCTCTTTTTCTTTTCATTTCTAAAACTCTTCTCAGAATGGCTTCGATTTCCCTCCTGTTCTTTTGTTTACTCAAAGGTCCTCTCAAAAGGGCTAGGATTTACCTCCTGTTCTTTTGTTTTCCTAAAGGACTTCTCAAACTGTTCTATAAATAATTTATTTCCTTTCTTTTCTTAAACATTTTCTTAAAGTGTCCTCTATTGGCCTCCTTTTCTTTTCGCAAATGTCCTTTCAAAATGGTCTCTATTT
The DNA here is from genome assembly GCA_963969495.1 of Ceratothoa steindachneri. NCBI lineage: Eukaryota > Metazoa > Arthropoda > Malacostraca > Isopoda > Cymothoidae > Ceratothoa > Ceratothoa steindachneri. Next base: position 46,573,361 of record OZ018330.1, on the reverse strand, counting down.
GGTTCTTTTTATTTTATTTTCTCAAATATTTCTCTTAAAATGGCTTTTATTTACTTTCTTTTTAGTTTTTTTTAAAGGGACTCTCAATATGACCTCCATTTCACCTATGTTCTTTTATTTACTCAAAAATCTTAAAAAATGCCATTTCTTTACTTCTTTTTATTCTTTTATCAAATGTTCTGTCAAAATGGTCTCTATTTACTCCTGTTTTTTTGTTTTTTTCATTTTCTCTCAAAATATACTCCTTTTTCTTTTATTTTCTCAAAGTGCGACTCAAAATGGCCTCGATTTGGCTCCCTTTCTTTTGTTACCCAAAGGTCCCTCAAAATGGCCTCTATTTATCTCATGTTCTATTTTTTTCTCAAAGGTCTTCTTCATTTATTTCTTTTTCTATTGTTTTATCAAATGTCCCATCAAAATAACCTCTATTAACATTTTTTTCTTTTCTTCTTTCAAAGGTCATCTCAAAAATGGCATCTCTATACTTCTGCTCTTTATTTTCTCAGAACTCCCTTCAAAATAGCCTGTATTTACCTTTTTTCTTTTGTTTTCTAAAGCTTTTTTATTTCATGCATTTGGCTTTATGTTCCTTTTGCACGAACTGATAACTAAAAGTTTAAAATTACACCTTCTCCTTTAATCCTTTAAATGTACGGACGCTTGTCCCTGTTGCTTATCATTGCTCAATCTTCTTTTTATCTTGTATACATATTCCATTTTCAGACAAATAATTTTTTTAACTCTTTCTCAACATCCAGGAATTTCCTATTCAGAACTACGAACTACCATATTTTGAGCCCTGTCACCCTCGGTTTCTAATTACCACCCCATCCCTTCAGCTCCTCCGTCAGCGTTCCGCCTCCATGTATTGTCCTCCGCTCCCGACTCCATCAAGGTCTCTTGGAAGAGCAGCAATTCAGGAGGTTCACCGATCTACCGGCTCGTCCTCACTTGGAAACACGCCTCCGGGGAGTGGAAGGAACAAGCACTCCCATGGCATTTTGGCACATATACCCTAAGCGGCTTGTCCTGTGGTAATCAGTACCAACTCTACCTGACAGCATTTAATGAACTTGGTTTGTACACGCTCTTCATAATTTCAAGTTTCGTTTGTGGATTAGTAGGTTTTAAGGACACTCCTTATGTTAAGGACCTGTTTTGAGGACCTATGTCTCTTAATCTTTATGGAGACCAGAGAAGATTTGTTTTTCAGATTTGTTTTTCAACCATTTTTGCATGTCTTTTCTCTTAAGTGAATACCTGTTATTTCTACTCACCAGTCGGGAATGAATAATAGTACCGAACATAAATGGATCTTCTTTTATACACTATAAGATACCACACAAATTGAAATTAGCTTCATGGAGTTGAATTAATCCGATAGAGAAAAAAGGCTTTCTCTTTAAAATTGTTTCGAGTGTGTATGAAAGATGTACTTGTTAATTCGACTATTACAATTTTGATATGCCGGGTTCGAGTTCAGTATTAGAGTGCTGAGTACATAGAAAAGAAAGAAATGATTACACCTTTCTCTATACACCACAAAAGTGACTAGAAGGATCGATTGACAATCAAATTTAGTTTTGCTAAAGCCTTGAAACTTTTAAATAATTTCACACACTCTCATTTGCATATGAGATGAACAAGTTTGAGGTCATTATTTGGCAGTCCTTTTATCATCTATTCTCTCATCTTCATTTAACTTTTCTATCGTTATCCTCTCTTTACTAAGGCAGGTTACCATTTATTCGCTTTATGAATCCGAATTCTATTTATTGCAGGTCCGGGCGAAGCGAGTCGAATTGTCACGAGCGTCACTAAAGGACGCCGCCCTCCCATACCCTCAAAAGAGAGAATTTTGCTCATTAGTCCTTCGTCTGCCTCTGTCCATCTTTCCTCCTTTAACGGTCCGGATTGTCCCGTTAAAGAGTACTACGTCAGGCTTAAATCGGCCTTCACCCATCACTGGATCATTGGTATGTGAATGTATTTAAATTTCCCAAAGTTTCTCGGTGAAATACTGGATGCATTTTCAAGCGATTTCGAGACAAATGTTCTTGATGATGTTGAAATAGGTTTATTTTTCATTGAATTCTAACATAAAAACTAAAAGGATGAGACAACAAATTTTGCGAGAGATGAGGCATTGAAGATGAGTGATCATAATCAGAAGAAGTGGGTATGTTTTTTTGGAAAATACCAGAAATAAATATACTCGTATGTACTAATCTAGTTTTTGCATTGATTAAGAAAGAGAAAAATCTAACTTATATTATTATAGAATGCAATCAAACAATGAGGCATCAAATTTAGAAGACAGGAAGTCTGATTGGGATACAATTATTAAAAGAATTGTTTTTTCTCTCACGTTTTTCTAAGTTTCCAAAGTTTCTTGTCTCTTTACAGAAAGTGGACGCCTTCCAGGAGATTACAAAGAATACACTCTACCAAATCTGAAGGGAAAGGTCAAATATATTTTAGAAGTAATTGCTATTAACGACGCCGGTGAATCAAAGGGTATTTATTCATTCTACCCTTCGCACGTGGGCAAAGGTAAGATTGGTAGCTCTTAAAATTATAGTTTGGGTACGAATCGTGAGAAGTTATTTAGGAACTATTTAGTTGGTTTGAACGTAAAGATCCAGCAATGGTTAGAGGCTTTTGACGAAATGGTATTAAAAAGAGGAGTTGAAGGATCTTTATTGTAGTAGTGGCGTCGGAAAGTAATTCCGTCTTTTCAAAACGGGAAGTTTGATTAACCCTAGTGATCAATAATGTAATCATTGCCATTAACGGAATAAGCGGGAGGGAGGGGGTAGAATTCTAGTACTTACCTCTAGAATAGTTGATGATGGTTCTCTCTCTTGAACTTAATAATATCCTCGGTTCCAATAAAAATAAAGTGATCAAAGGAGTTTAGGTATAAACATGTTTATTTTCCTCATCGCAACGCCAAAAAACGGTCACCTTTTACACTCTTTCACGATTACAGTTTAATTTATGTATTTTTTATTTTATTAGTCATTGAGTAAAGGGGGAAATATAATAGCTGAAGGTGTTTTATTACTTGACTGTGAAAATAGAAGCCATAAACATGTCTGAGGCTGCTTCTCATCTAAGGGAGCTGGAGCACTAACAATTTTGCCCTACAACACTACCTTGAAATCAAAATGGTATCAAAACATGCTACAGTAGGAACCTTTTCCAAACAGCTAAGGACCAATTTAGATATGATAACTGCATTTTTCAGCATGATAGAGAACCTTGTCACAAAACAAAAATATAACAAAGTTCATGGCTGAATATAACATCGCACTTTTGGGAGCTTGTCGTGTGAATTCGCCAATTTGAACCGAGTAGAGAATTTATGGGCGATAATCAAACTCATGGATGATAAACAGAAGCTATCCAATTGAGAATAGTTGCAGGTCCTTATTGAACAAAAATGGAGCAGTATCAAACAAGATATTATCGCAAATTTGTTCCCCAGCATGCCAAAGCGAATTGAGGCAATCCTGAAGAACAAGAAACATCATCGTAAATATTGACTGCAACGAAAATATCAAAACTTTGGCCATGAATGTTGAGATTTGAGCGAAGTTTTCCTCATAAGCCTAGGAACTTTAGTTTCTAATATCTCGTCTTTCCTTTTCGTTATTTATCGTCATTTCTCAAAAATTCCCCAGTTTTTAATAACGTTTATTCCTACCCAGCTCCGTAAGGAGACACCTTCTTTAAGAAAGAAAAGCAGGTTTAGAGAAATATAGTCAACTGCTTATCCGGAACCGAAGCATTATCCCAAAGCAAGGCCGTTTGAGGACCTTGTTAGAGAGATATACTCTCCTGCTCATTAGAAAAAAAGGCAAGTTTGAAACAGATACTCACCTGCTTACCTGGAAAAAAGGAAGGTTTAAGAAAGATACTCTCCTGCTCATTAGAAACAAAGGCAAGTTTGAATCAGATACTCACCTGCTTATCCGGATAAAAAGGAAGGTTTAAGACAGATACTCTCCTGTTCTTCCGGAAGAAAGGCAGGTTGTAGACAGATACTTACCTGATCGTCTAGAACAAAGCTAGTTTGGAGACAGTTACTCATCTGCTCATCCGGACGAGAGGCAGTTTGGAGACGTATACTTACCTGCTCACCCAGTCCAAAGGCAGGTTGGAGACATATACTAACCTGCCCTTCCGCAACAAAGAGAGGTTGGAGACAGTAACTCAACTGCTCATCCAGAAGAAAGGCAGATTGGAGACAGTAACTCAACAGCTCATCCGGAAGAAATGCAGGTTGGAGACAGATACATACCTGCTTATCAGAAACAAAGTCATGTTAGAGACATATACTCACCTGCTAATCATGAACCAAGGTAGGTTTGAAACAGATACTCATCTGCTTATCCAGAACAAAGGAAGGTTTGAGAACAGATACTCTCTAGTTCTTCCGGAAGAAAGGCAGGTTGTAGACAGATACTCACCTGATCGTCTAGAGCAAAGCTAGTTTAGAGACAGTTAGTCATCTGCTCATCCGGACGAAAGGTAGGTTGGAGACATATACTCACCTGCCCTTCACAAACAAAGGCAGGTTGGAGACAGTAACTCAACTGCTCATCCGGGAGAAAGGCAGGTTGGAGACAGATACCCACCTGCTCATCCAGAACAAAGTCATGTTATAGACATATACTAACCCGCTCATTATGAACAGAGGCAAGTTTAAAACAGATACTCGTCTGCTCATCCGGAACAAAGGACGGTTTGAGAACAGATACTCTCCGGTTCTTCCGGAAAAAGGCAGGTTGTAGACAGATACTCACCTGATCGTCAAGAACAAAGCTAGTTTGGAAACAGTTACTCATCTGCTCATCCGGAAGAAAGGCAGATTCGAGAAATATACTCGCCTGCTCTTCAGGAACGAGTGCAGGTTGGAGACAGTAACTCAACTGCTCATCCGGAAGAAAGGCAGATTGGAGACAGTAACTCAACTGCTCATCCGGAAGAAATGCAGATTGGAGACAGATGCTCAGCCGGCTCATGTATAACAAAGTCATGTTAGTGACATATACTCACCTGCTCATCATGAACAAAGGCAGGTTTGAAACAGATACTCATCTGCTTATCCGGAACAAAGGACGGTTTAATAACAGATACTCTCCTGTTCTTCCGAAAGAAAGGCAGGTTGTAGACACAACAAAGCTAGTTTTGAGATAGTTACTCATCTGCTCATCCTAAAGAAAGGCAGTTTGTAGACACAACAAAGCTAGTTTAGTTTGGAGACAGTTACTCATCTGCTCATCCGGGAGAAAGGCAAATTGGAGAGATATACTCGCTTGCTCTTCCGGAACGAAGGCAAGTTGGAGACAGGAACTCAACTGCTTATCCGGAAGAAAGGCAGATTGGAAACAGTAACTCAACTGCTCACCTGGAAGAAATGCAGATTGGAGACAGATACCCACCTGCTCATCCGAGGAAAAAGGCATGTTAGAGACATATACTCCCCTGCTCCTCAGGAAGAAAGGCAGGTTTGAAACAGATACTCAGCTGCTTATCCGGAATAAAGGAAGGTTTGAGACAGATACTCTCCTGTTCTTCCGGAAGGAAGGCAGTTTGAAGACAGATACTCATCTGATCGTCTAGAACAAAGCTAGTTTGGAGACAGTTTCTCATCTGCTCATCCAGAAGAAAGGCAGGTTGGAAACATATTCTCACCTACTCACCCAGTGCAAAGGCAGGTTGGAGACATATACTCACCTGCTCTTCCGGAAAAAGGCAGGTTTAAGACAGATACTCACCTGCCCTTCCAGGAAAAAGGCAGGTTTAAGACAGATACTCTCCTGTTCTTCCGAAAGAAAGGCAGGTTGTAGACAGATACTCACCTGATCGTCTAGAACAAAGCTAGTTTGGAGACAGTTACTCATCGGCTCAACCTGTCTAAAGGCAGGTTGGAGACATATACTTACCTGCCCTTCCGGAACAGAGGCAGGTTGGAGACAGTAACTCACCGGCTCATCTGGAAGAAAGGCAGATTGGAGACAGTAACTCCACTGCTCATCCGGAAGAAATGCAGATTGGAGACAGATACACATCTGCTTATCCGGAACAAAGTGATGTTAGAGTTATATACTCACCTGTTCATCAGGAACAAAGGTAGGTTTGAAACAGATACTCACCTGCTTATCCATAGCGAAGGACGGTTTAAGAACAGATACTCTCCCGTTCTTCAGGAGGAAAGGCAGATTTTAGACAAATACTCTCCTGATCTTCTAGAACAAAGCTAGTTTGGAGACATATACTTACCTGCCCTTTACAAACAAAGGCAGGTTGGAGACATATACTTACCTGCCCTTTACAAACAAAGGCAGGTTGGAGACAGTAACTCAACTGCTCATCCGGGAGAAAGGCAGGTTGGAGACAGATACCCACCTGCTCATCCGGAACAAAGTCATGTTATAGACATATACTCACCCGCTCATAATGAACAAAGGCAAGTTTGAAACAGATACTCATCTGCTTATTAGGAACAAAGGACGGTTTGAGAACAGATACTCTCCGGTTCTTCCGGAAAAAAGGCAGGTTGTAGACAGATACTTACCTGATCGTCTAGAACAAAGCTAGTTTGGAGACAGTTACTCATCTGTTCATCCAGGAGAAAGGCAGATTGGAGAGATATACTCACCTGCTTTTCCGAAACAAGGGCAGGTTGGAGACAGTAACTCAACTGCTCATCCAGAAGAAAGGCAGATTGGAGACAGTAACTCAACTGCTCATCCGGAAGAAATGCAGATTGAAGACAGATGCCCACCTGCTCATCCGGAACAAAGCCATGTTAGAGACATATACTTACCTGCTTATCATGAACAAAGGCAGGTTTGAAACAGATACTCATCTGCATTTTTAGAACAAAGGACGGTTTGAGAACAGATACTCTCCTGTTCTTCCGAAAGAAAGGCAGGTTGTAGACACAACAAAGCTAGTTTTGAGATAGTTACTCATCTGCTCACCCTAAAGAAAGGCAGTTTGTAGGCACAACAAAGCTAGTTTAGTTTGGAGACAGTTACTCATCTGTTCATCTGGGAGAAAGGCAGATTGGAGAGATATACTCGCCTGCTCTTCCGAAACGAAGGCAAGTTGGAGACAGTAACTCAACTGCTCATCCGGAAGAAAGGCAGATTGGAGACAGTAACTCAACTGCTCATCCGAAAGAAATGCAGATTGGAGACAGATACCCACCTGCTCATCCGAGGAAAAAGGCATGTTAGAGACATATACTCTCCTGCTCCTCAGGAAAAAAGGCAGGTTTGAAACAGATATTCAGCTGCTTATGCGGAATAAAGGAAGGTTTGAGACAGATACTCTCCTGTTCTTCCGGGAGGAAGGCAGTTTGAAGACAGATACTCATCTGATCGTCTAGAACAAAGCTAGTTTGGAGACAGTTACTCATCTGCTTATCCAGAAGAAAGGCAGGTTGGAAACATATTCTCACCTACTCACCCGGTCCAAAGGCAGGTTGGAGACATATACTCACCTGCTCTTCCGGAACAAAGGCAGGTTGGAGAAAGATACTCACCTGATCGTCTAGAACAAAGCTAGTTGGGAGACAGTTACTCATTTGCTTAACCGGTCTAAGGGCAGGTTGGAGACATATACTAACCTGCCCTTCTGGAACAAAGCCAGGTTGGAGACAGTAACTCAACTGCTCATCCGGAAGAAAGGCAGATTGGAGACAGTAACTCCACTGCTCATCCAGAAGAAATGCAGGTTGGAGACAGATACCCATCTTCTCATCCGGCACAAAGTGATGATGGAGTCATATACTCACCTGCTCATCAGGAACAAAGTCATGTTAGAGACATATACTCTCCTGCTTATCCGGAACAAAGGAAGGTTTGAGAACAGATACTCTCCTGTTCTTCCGGAAGAAAGGCAGGTAATAGACAGATATTCTCCTGATCGTCTAGAGCAAAGCTAGTTTGGAGACAGTTACTCACCTGCTCATCCGGAAGAATGGCAGGTTGGAGACATATACTAACCTGCCCTTCCGAAACAAAGCCAGGTTATAGTCAGTTACTCACCTGCTCATCCGGAAGGAATGCAGATTGGAGACAGTAACTCAACTGCTCCTCCGAAAGAAAGGCAGATTGGAGACAGATACCCACCTGCTCATCCGGAACAAAGTCATGTTAGAGACATATACTCTCCTGCTCCTCAGGAACACAGTCAAGTTTGAAACAGATACTCAGCTCCTTATCTGGAATAAAGGAAGGTTTGAGACAGATACTCTCCTGTTCTTCCGGAAGAAAGGCAGGTTGTCGTCAGATACTTACCTGCTCGTCTAGCCTAAAGCTAGTTTGGAGACAGTTACTCATCTGCTCATCCAGAAGAAAGGCAGTTGTAGACATATACTCACCTTTTCATCCGGTCCAAAGGCAGGTTGGTGACATATACTCACCTGCTCTTCCGAACAAAGGCAGGTTGGAGAAATATACTCACCTGACCGTCGGTAACATAGGCAGGTTGAAGCCAGATACTTACATGTTCATCCCGAGAGAGACACCACTTATATGGGGGTTTCATCTTACCAGAAGAAAATGAATAAATCTTTCATTCCAGACGATTTCTTCGAAGTGCATGGAGGGGAACTGAGCGGGGTTCCACAGTGGAACGAGGACGAGAATTTATACCAAGACCCCGCCTTCATCATCCCAGTAATAATCTCCTGCATGGCTCTTATCGTCATTGTTACCGCGATCGGGATTTGCTGCTTTAAAAGTTAGTAGCCCCAATAATGCGAGATAAATTGCACCTCTCAATGACAGGAAAATTAATGAAGTCCTTAGCCTGTTGCCATCAGGTTAACCAGCAATAGTCATTTTGATCTTAATGCGAATTTCATTATATGCGGATCACTTCAGGAATTGAAAAGAGACGGGAGGAGAATTTAATTAACCAACGAGGGTATAACCATCCTCGTTAAAAACAGTGTGAAAATTAGGTAGAAAAATGAATAGAATGGAAGCAGAATTGAAAGGAACATTGATGATTACACAAGGCGAAGGCAAGGATTCAGTCTTTGTTCAGAGGAAAGAGAATAATTGTTCAGATAAAGGGGGTGTTTTTTCAGAGGATGGGGAGTGGGCCTTTGCCCAGAGGAATTGGGCCTTTCTTCAGATGAATGGGTCTTTTTTCCGAGGAAGGGGGTCTTTATTCAGAGGAAAGTGGGTCTTTGTTCATAATCAAATAGGAAGAAAGAATTTAAGCTTAAAAATTAAGGGCCAAATTTTAAAGAGAGGAAAAAGCATCATTTCCTTCTATTAAAATCCCCCTCTCCCCTTTCCCATCTCTGTCCCGTTAAGGCTACTACTTTCGTGGCGTAAAGAGCGCAAGATTAGGAGAGCTGCGTGCTCACCCGATGACCTCGAATATTTAATATAATTTCGCACAACTTTACGAATATCTATCATAAAAGGTTTTGGATATTCCCCGTCGCTATTTGACTTGTTAATAATAATAATAATAATATTAAAAATAATAATAAAATATTATTAATAATCATAATTTCTTACAAAATAAAGCACCTTCGATTGCGAAATTTCTATACTTGAAATAATTGAATTTAATTTCTCATTCCCCTGCATTCTCTAAGTGTCCTTTGCTCCATCGGGAGGGAATTAATGGTTCCGTGTGTCAATACCCGAAGGTGCCAGGTGCCAGGTGTCGAGTGCCAGGCATCTAGGTGTGGGGCCAGAGAGGAGAGGCTAAAAGAGGTGTAAAGAAATAATTCACCCGATATTAATAATACTAATAAATAATAGTAATAAGTCTTTTGTAATGCGCTCTTCAAGGCCTGAGACCTTCTCAGAGCGCACGTTGTGCTGAGATGAGAATGGAAATTCAATGGAAATTCAAGAGGGGGGAAAAGGTTAGCCTCCTTGTGCTAACCGAGAGAGTACAACCAAAGCTTTATCTTTACCAATGCGCTTCTGAGTTTATGTTTACCACGTCTATGCGGAGTGGTTCAGATCCCCACTTTTGAGTGGCAACTTTTGTATTCATTTGTTCCTGAATTATAAAATGAGTTCTCCTGGTCCATGTATTTCGAACTCTTGGGTTCTTGCTATCCTCGAACATTTCATGATCCTGTTCTTATTCTTTTTTCTATGTCCCTCATTCTCTCTTTATTTAGTAAATACCTCTCATTGGATTACACCCTATGTATTGTGATTCTTAATAATTTTAAATGATAATCCATATCCCAATTGCTTCATACTATAGGGCATAGCTTCCTTATTTTCATTTGTAATGTTTTTTTCATCTTAGTTAAATAAAAGCAAATTTACTAACTACTTTTACACTAAACTTTAATTTTGATGTTTTGCTCCTAAATATATAATCTTAATTGGCTAATTCAGGCTAATTTCTTTCTCGCGTGTGCACGTGACTCTTTAAGTTACTATGTCGGACCGTACGTTGGCGGTCGGGTGGTAATCATTTTATTTTTCAATGAGTTTTTTTGGCAACAACATCGTAACTTTTTAGCTGATTCTAACATAATTTGAAACCCTTTTGCTTTTTTAGATTCTTTTTCTAATTTTATAATTGCCAAGGTCCTCCCAAGGTTAGTCCGGGAATTATAAAAAGAAAACTAACTATGGGTCGGATTGCCAACTTGTTGAAACTTTTGAAGGTCATAAGGTCAGAATAATTGAGAGCACGCGACTCATGTGTGTTGACCTTGATCTAATTCGAGTCAATTTGACTGTGCAGAGCCTGTGTCTGAGACGAGTTCGGCTCTCAAAGGAAACGGAAAGCTGCCTCCTGTTCTCTCCTGCAAGGATGAGCCGCCCTTCTATGGAACGCTGAGAAAAGGGCCGCTGCCAATTTCCGCAGATACCAAATCATTGGGCGATAGTTCAGGTAACCTAAAGGCCTTTACCACATAGTACCAACCAAGACATTGGTAATAAGCGAGCTTTCATTTTATATTTTAATTCATATTTTGTACCTATTTTTAGGTTAGATTTTAAAATATGGCATTAGTTTAGGATCTCATTTCGAGGTCCAAAACCGCTCCGATTTTATTGAAGATGAAATGTCCTGCCCTTAAAAAATCCAACCTAAACAGCGATCTTATAATAAAGGGAGATTGGTTATTTAAAAGTACTTACTCATGGTTTCGAGAGTGTCGAAAAACCATGGTCATCCAGGAAGATATTCATAGGAAAGAGTACACCCGTAATACAGTGCTGGAGAACTTTTCTTGTGATGAAGGCCGCAGGAAGCTAACTGTAGACCACATTCATAAACTTCTAATTAGATATATATCAGGTTGCACATTATTTTATGTAAAACTAACTACTATATCTATGTATCAGATGAAAAATGAAAAGTATCACTAATTCTAAAGTTTACTAACCTTTTAATCACTTTGCTGCGAGTACTTTTTGTAAGAAAGTAATAAAATTATTTGATCTGCAAAATGTGAATTATTTCAGGCCACACTTAATGGTCCCCCCAAAGCCACACCTAGTCCTAGTTAGGGGCACAGCTTCCCTACCCCTGCTCTAATAAAATGCAGAGTATCAGGTCAGAATTCCTTTCACCAGAATACACCGATAGTGACATTCGACCCTACGCCACGTTCACACCGAAGCACTTTGACGATTTGACTGTAACCTCTTCGATGCATACGTATGGCAGGCCGTTTAATCCTCCTCAGTGTCCAATGGTAAGACCTCTGACCATTCTCTGAAGACTTGCTTGACATCTGAACTTTATGATTCCCGCAAGGAACGGGGCAGGTTCTTTGACCCAACCTTTAAGTCGTTAACAGGATTTCGGTTCAGGCATTTTCTTGAGATTTTGAAATACGAACACAGCCTCTCCTGACACTAGTTACTTATAACCAACACAATTCAATTATTATTATAATTGGTGTAATCATTAATTTTGATTAGGTCTACTTAAGGTCTCTATAAATTGACTAATTATGACTTTCAAGTCCAACCACCCTTTGAAGGCCCATGATGACCACGATCCTAAAGTTAGCCTCAAGGGGTTGCGAACTCGTCCTCGATCTTTGAGTAGAGGGAGTGACTACCCGAGGGGAGGCCACAACGAGAGTGACGACTACGAGAGTGGCTGCACCGACTCCGATGTGGACACTTTACCTTCCTCTAAAACAGGCGGTTACGCGAGGTCGTCTACGTACGAGCCCTTCTCCGGCAGGAGCAGCCACCACAGTGAGAAAGCACCATGATTTCAATGTATAGGTAATAGGAAATTATTGCCAAACAAAGCCATTAATTACGCCATCTCCCAGGCCTATATGAATGGTAATTTATCCATGTATCGATGAGATTTGCCACTCCGATCGAGATGGCATTTGCTTTGCATTAATTTCCTGTTCATTCAGTCGTTTTTTCTTCCTATTCTTTCCCTTACCCCACGGGGAGTTTTCAAATGTTGTTTAGCCTTTCACTTATTCATTTAACATCTTCTCATCTGATACTTCATCGTCATATTTAGGTAACACCCCTGTGTTTGCTCTTAAGGGTGAAGGTACTCTTGATTTAACCTGTTTATTAACTTTACAGATATGTTATATGTTGCTTCTGACGTGAGCACAGCCCAGTTACCTGACCGAGAACGATCCAGCCGACCCAAAAAGATCAAAGGGAGATAGGACATCCAAAATTTAGAGAACTGCCAAGTTTACTCCTGTTAATCGGAAAATAGGCCTAAAATACGAACTCTGTAATTCAAAAGGCTTTATGAGGGTCAAACTTTACCCAGAACCCTTCAGAAAAAAATACGTGTCAATCAAATTTGTTGTATAACCACTTTTTAATGTAATAACTTTTAAATCCCATGTCCGTGTTCAACGTTTATTGTAAATAGTAAATATATGTATATAAAATTATAGCGAATTATATTAATGGCCATATTATTGAGGTGTGTCTATTTATAGTAATTGTCTAACCTTTGTATTTCATTAAATTTTATGTAATCCGACCATAAATAAATATATGATTTGCATCTGTGTTTTGTTGAACATAGGATTGAGACACGACTTATTATCCAGATTCGTTGGTTGATTTTCACCAGCTTCTGGTAGTAAACTTTAATTATCGACAATTAAATTGAAACTGAATTTATCCAAAGAGGGTAAAATAACTATAAAGCGGGGAAGATGAGGAAAGTTCAGGAAAAAATTCAGGAAGAATAAATATGGCAAAATTTATAAAGAACAATGCACTAATAAAACTAATTGGTTCAAGAAACAAAGGATAAACACAGATAACCTTCAGATAACCCTGAAGGTAAATTTAAAGTTTGCACAGTATAATACACGTTATATTGCTACTCAGTGAGCATTTTAAATTCTCCCAATTTATGTCGACTACCTATAATTTATATTCTTTATAGATTTTCTTGTTCTAAATCTATTTGAGGATTTTTAATTTTCATCTTTCCATCTTATCATTAAATAAGCCAGCAATTTTCGAGAGATTCTACGAGACAAAAATAATCAGGTTTTGTTACTCAAACATTTAGACAGGAGTGAGAAGATTGTACCCTTGTGGTAGATGGGAAGGTGTATGCCGGTGCGAAGAGCAAGGTTAAGAGATCTATATCTTCATTATGTCTTCCTAAGGATATTAAAGGACGGGGATGGAAATTCCGCCGTTCTAGGGCCTCCAGAATGATCTTTGGCCTCACATGTTCGAGTAAAATGGCTGAGTATCGAAGAGACTGCACCACCTTCTCAAATTAAAAATGTAACAGTCGTAGGAAGACTCGTGTAGCTTCTAGGACAAGCTTAACCAGCTAATCTCAACGGGATGTGAATGTAAGGGCACAAATAAAGTTACAGCGTTTATGAATCACCCATACTCTAAGATATGAGCGGAGGATCTGAATTTTAGAAGGTTTTGGGCGGAGGCTCTCATGAACGACCAACCAGAAGAATACGTTCTCACTCTGATTTATACTCTGATGCTACTACCACAACGCTCTTTCCACTCGTTTCCTATCCTCCGTTCTCTGAAAGGTACTACACATAAAAATAAATAATGATTAGAGTGTAGATAACATCATGGCACTAGTTAACCTGGAAAGGTTTGGTCACAGTAGCTACACAATCCAGAACCCATCCCTGCTAGAAGATGAATTCCGATCTCTCTAGTTGAACGTGATTCTAAGGGTGAAGGCCCTTCAGACTTGAGTCATATATCAAACAAATCGTGTCTAGAAATAAAAATCTAAATTTTAGATTTTTTTTCCTAGGCTTATATTCTAAATGTAACTTGTAGACAAGTAGAATGTTGAGAGGTATTCTCGAATATTCGAGAACAATCAGTTATCAAGAATTTATGCCAAAGTATTCTTGAATATTCTGGAATAGTTCTGTTGTGTATAAATTCCGCTTTTTGCGCTAAGATTTAGGTGTTCAATTTCCGAAAACCATTGAGGCTAGATGTGTCGTGAGATAAACGTATGTATATACTACGAATATACATAGTTAACTTTTATTAAGTGTCTTAAATGAAGGTAAGTCTCAAACGTCATGTTAAGAAATTGTAAAATAAATTTTTATTCAAGTTAATAAATGGTTTTAAATGATTTTATTAAAGGGATACCATATATTTCTATTAGTCACTTTTAAAATTCTTTCGTTCAAAATTCTCATTTTGGGGTTTTATATATCATTTTATTGCAAATTTTCTGCACTTTTTTATAGCATAGTAAGTTTTTTAGCAACTTAACTAGAACATAGTGAAAATTAAGATAATGCAAAATTGTATAAATTGGTGGAAAGTTTTATTAGATATTTAAAGTTAATTTCTGAAAAAAACAATCAAAACTATACCATTGATTTTTATATAATTTTATTGCAAATTCTATGCACTTTTTCTAAAATATATTTTGTTTAAGCAACGAGCCGAACATAGTAGAAATTATGATAATACAAAATTTTGTACATTCGCGGAAATTCTCCGTAGATTTTTAAAGTTGATTTGTGAACAAAACGCAAAACTATACCAAGCGATTTTAAATATTTGCTAAAATAAACGGCCCCTAAGAACTGGTTTATATTTTTAGCATCATTCGTATATAGATATAACTAAATTCCAGGGCATTTAAAACACCACTACTATTCAGCTAACACATCCCCCCCCCCTCCCCTCCAACTGAGAACAAAGCCTATAGTTGACCTTCTCCGAAAAATATATGTTTTAGTTCACCCTTAACATAAATTTTAATGGAACTAAAGAACACTGATTTCAAATGATAACTAAATCATATGTTCCTCCTTTGGCCGTGAATTGAGTTCATATGCTTAATTTTAAGTAATTCTATAGCCACTTATATGATATCAGGTTTCAAGGGGGTGTTCTGAAAGAACCACCTGTATCTAAATATCAGCGCCGTAGGTTATTATGATTTTGGTAAAAATAAAAGGACTTTTAATGAGCTCTAATTTTATATATGATATTCTAACATAATATTAAGCTGAAAAAATGAATGTGGTATCCCCTTAAATTATCGAACATAAGTAAATTTCTTTAGTAGAATTACTTACCAACGAGTTTCCTATGTGATTTACAAAAGCCAATGAAGAAAATCAAATATTTATGGCTAACTATGATATGATTGCTTTTTAGCATTTGAATAACGTTTATCTCATAAACAAGGAAATTTGGTTCTGAAATATATTGATTTTTGTAGTATTGTGATAAATAATGATTGCGCATCGAATGGGGGCCCCTACATAATCTCCCCATAACAAAATTGAATCCATTATTTATTCTGAAATTTGACATATCAATTAAGAAGGTGTTAATGACGGTTTTTTAGAGTTTTGTGAGATTGGAACTGTCAATTTCTTTTATTTTAAATCCCCCAAATGGCAACAAAACGCAGGAAGGTTAATGCGTTGTGTTGGGTTTTCAAGAAACATGGACAGAGAAGTACCTTTTTATTCAAGCTTCCGTAATCCCAATTCCCTTATTTTCCATGGAATTGTAGCCGTAAATAAAGAGTTTAACATCGTGAGGCACAATGAGACTAAACTGCCCAAACTCATTGAATTTATTTGGCGAATGAGGAAGGACGAAATTCATAAACTTAAAGTGAGTTTAGAAGAATAAAGTACGACACTCCAAAAATGAAACATTGAATCAGAAAAAAGTACATGTGCAAGCTACGAAGTGTCTAAATTGATAGAAAACATGAAACCTTTCACTGACGGGGAATTCGTCAAGAAATGCTCGTTTGCTGTACTAGACATTTTATGTCCCGAGACAAAAACTTTATTTTCGAATGTCTGTCTCTCTGCAAGAACACTAACACGACGAATAAAATAAATGTCAACGGATCTGAAAATTAATTTAAAAAATCATTGCAACAATTTAAGTTTTCAATAGCACTTGATGAGAGCACCGATTCCACCAAAACGGCAGAGCTTGCAGTGTTTGTACGTAGTGTAAGGAAACTTTCAACATTTTTGGAGAATTTGTTCAAATGGTACATATAAAAGGCACTACTACAGGAGCAGGCATTCTATAAAAGTACTATGGGAGCTCCAGTGTACTACAAACATGAATCTGGACCTATTAAAGCTAGTATCTGTAACAACCGATGGAGCTCCGGCTATGGTTGGACAAACTGAAGGTGCGGTGGCTATGCTTCAGAAACACGTGGACGGTTTTGGAAGTAAACACAATGTCATGAAAGTGCACTGCACAATCTACCAAGAAGTATTCTGCGATAAGAGATCAAATGTAAAGTATGTGATGGACGTAGTGGTGAGAGCAGTAAACGTGATTTTGTCCTGAGGACTAAACCACCGTCAGTTTTGACAACTTTAAATGGAAGCAGAAAATCAATAAAAGGATTTAGTTTAAATCTGCAACGTTCGCTAGCTCAGTTGAGGCTATATGCTGGAAAGAGTATATGCACTTCGGAAAGATATAGCAGGATTCCTTGAAAGCAAAAACTTGAATGCCACAGAATTTCAAGTCTAGTATTTCTAGTAGATTTAACATCCCATTTAAACCGCTAAATTTGCAGCTTTAGGAAAAATTCATTTAATATGTGACATGTGGGGACTCATAACCGTATTTGAAACAAAACTACAATTGTGGAAATATCAGCTGGAGAGATTTAATTATGCTCATTTCCCTACACTCTAGGAGACTAAACCTACAAATGGCAATATATTTGTGTCTGTGATACGTGACATAAGAAGGAAATTTACCTTTCGGTTCGCTGTCATGCGATCACACAGAGTCGATTTCAAACTGTTCGCTACTCTGTTTGATGTGGAAGTGGACAAGGTACCAGAAGAATTTCAAATGGAAGTCAATGACGCAATGCAATGAAGTATTAAAATCAAAATTTCACTCAATGAATTATATCTATTGGATTTTTATAAGAAATATCATTTTGAACCTGGTCTGTATACCAACTTGACTGGTCATGCAATGAAAATGGCACTAGTGTTCGGTAGCACATATACGTGTGAGCAATTATTTTCCAAAGTAAAGTAAACCAAAAGTAAGCTAAATACACGACTCACGGATGACCTTTTATAAAACGTACTGCTTCTGGCTTCAACTTCCTTATCAACTGATGTTGAAATAATTTCCCGGCAAAAACAACATCAAACATCACAATAATTGTGTCCCTTATAAATTTCAAAAGTTCATTGTAAAATTTATAATGTATACGAACTAAACTAAACATTCTATTATAATTTATAGTTTCATGTTTTACTCTTATTACCTTCATTTATTTATTATTAGGCACCGAATATAACATATATAAATATAATAGTTTAAATTTTATAATGTAAATTATGAATGTGGCCATACATCAGTTCATCGACTTTGCTTCTGGCCCGTAAGCTGAAAAAGGTTGCTGACCCCTGGTCTAAAGTGACCTTCCTTGTTACTTCCATCGCAATGTCTTCTTTTCTGTAGCATTACCACTAATTAACCAGTGAAGTTGTGTCCGTTTAGTTCATTGGTTATGTTCACACTCATATCGTTTTATCTCACCTACCTTTTATTTTCGAAATGGACATTCCCTACTTATTGCTAATAATATAAACCCTTTGCCCTTAATCCATGTCTCTAAAGTATAGGATCTTCCAAGACCTTCATTTACCTTGGCACACGCCACTATAGTCTTGCATGCTCTAAACCACACCCCATTTTTCTCTGACTTTTCAATTTCGTCCTCCCAGACTAGGCCCACTAATCAATACTACTCCAGCTACTCTCTCTCTCTCTCTCTCTCTATCTCTCTCTCTCTCTCTCTCTCTCTCTCTCTCTCTCTCTCTCTCTCTCTCTCTCTCTCTCTCTCTCTCTCTCTCTCTCTCTCCCATCTTATACCTCTTCAAATATTCTAAATTTTCTATCCCCGTACATACCTCACCTAACTTTTATATCACTATTCCGCCAGTTTCTACCCCATGGTTCAACAGATCACCCTTTAGCGTTTCTCGTCAATATTTCTGCCTGAAAATTTTAACATCTCTCATCTATTATCCTGTCCATTATCACTAAAGGAGTACTCTTCTTTTTTAAACTCTGGCTCACCCACTAGAGCAATTCATACTCGTGTGCCAACATGAAGCTGAAGAAATCCTTTCCTTTCTAGTTTACTGATATCCTTTTACACAAGACCGAGTTACTGAACTCGAAAGTCCTTGCTGCCACTCAGTCATGTCTTTTACGGAACTCCACTTCAAAAAATCACTCCTCGGGATATGGGCGTTGTTTTTCCAAAGTCCTCTAAACAAAGATGTGGTACTCACCCGCCTTTGCTTCAACCATGCTAGAACCATATTCATTGTCATCTTATGATATCAACATCTCTCTTCATCACCTCCTTGGGTATTAGATTCAATCTAACCCAAATAATTGTTGAGGCCCCTCAGTATTCCTAACTTCGTGACCGCACCATTCCGTCTTCTCTAATCCTCACTAAAGACATTTACATCCAAACTTGGCCAAAAGCCCCTGCTTCTATAAAACTCCCCTTGACTATGCAATATATGATATTAGTAGCACTAGCGTTTTCCTCTGAATCTCTCGTCATCCCTTTCCATTTCCTCTCCCCATAGAGTTGCCATTGAAAGAGACACACTATCTTTAATTAATGGTCATTACCTTATCCAATAAAAATCCCAAAGTCAAATTCGACCCTTTAGAAAGTGTTACTTATTGAGTGAATTATTTACTTTGGATCAATTTAATTATTACTTTATAGGTTATGTTGCATGTTACATGTTACATTAACATAAAAAGGAAGAAATACATATGCTCAAATAATGATTGGGGCAACAATAACTTGAAGTAGGTTTTTTCTTGCTTTTCCTTTATTGTTAGTGCTCATTTAAGACATCGTTTGCTTACGAATCTTTTTTCTATTTAAGCATAAGCATTTGCATCAGAAGTGTCCTTTTGAGTCCTGTCAGCCTCTAGAATTGTTTTATCCAAAGAGAAAAACAACAAATAAACGATATAAGTTTGTTCTAATTAAATTAGAATATTTTGAAGCCTTCTTTCTTTAAGAATTTGTCCTATATGAATAATAATAATATATATATATATATATATATATATATATATATATATATATATATATATATATATATATATATATATATATATATATATATATACGTGCGGCGGTCAATAAGTTTTGCGAATCGGTAGGGCAAAACAGAGGAAGGGGGATGGCTGTTTGTGGGGGTGTTAGAACAAGTTATGACAAGTCAGGACCTGCAGCCGCACGCTCCTGCCTCGTCTATTTAAGAAGCAGTAGCTGATCGCAGATCGTCAGTCACAAATTTTTCAACAATGGATAAGGTTGAGCACCGCGCAGTGATCAAATTTTTGACCAAGGAAGGCAAGAATGCAAAAGAGATTCATGAACGCATGGTTGCAGTGTACCCGACACCGCCCCTTCCTATGCAACCATTGCTCGCTGAAATAGGGAGTTCCGCCATGGTCGTGAATCCCTTAAAGATGACCCCCGTCCAGGACGCCCGTCAGACCTGACCAACGAGGACAATGTGGACCGTGTGGAGAGGATGATCCTCAAAAATCGACGAGGGAAGGTCGAAGAAATCGAGCGAGAACTTAGAATGTCACATGGAAGTGTTATCAACATCATCCACGACAATTTGGCCATGACCATGGTCTCTGCCCGTTGGGTCCCTAGAAACTTCACGCCCTATGATCGACTTCAACGTCGTCAAAGTCCACAAGCCCAGTTGCACAAGCTACCATGCGCGAGTGCGAATTCGAGGATCTCAACCATCTCCCCTACAGTCCAGATCTGGCCCCTAGCGACTACTTTTTATTACGCCAGCTCAAGGTTGCACTGCGTGGACCCCGGTTTGGGGACGATGAAGATGTCCAGCTCGCCGTCCAGGAGTGGATTGAACAGCAGTCGGGAGATTTCGGGTTGTCGAGAATTCGAAGCCTCAGGGACAAGTGGCGCAAGTGCATTGAAGTCGAGGGTAGTTATATTGAAAAATAATAAAACACTTTTCCTCATATCTCGTTTCCTTATATCCGAATTGCAAAACTTATTGACCGCCCCTCGTATATATATATATATATATATATATATATATATATATATATATGAATGCAATGTCCCGCAGGACAAAAATTAAAAGGTGTTTTCAAGTACTTTCGAACTTTATTAAGTTCCTTATCAAGGAACTTAATAAAGTTCGAAAGTACTTGGAAAAACCTTTTCATTTTTTTCCTGCGCGACATTGCACTCATTTGTTACTCTCACGTGATATTTTTGAGTTTTTCATATATATATATATATATATATATATATATATATATATATATATATATATATATATATATATATATATATATATATATATATATATATATATATATATATATATATATATATATATATATATATATATATATATATATATATATATATATATATATATATATATAGTTGGGCATTAGATTCTCTTCGTTACAAATTTTATTGAAAGCAACTCCAAATTTAGCGTTAATTATTTTCTCTTCGAGTGTCTCGATTTTTCCTCTATTCCGCCTTTGGTCTTGAGTTAACCCCTGGATAAGTTCTCCGAAAATTCATCAGAAAAGTAGTAATGAACGAGGGCAGGAAACGAGTTCATTGAGCAAAACAAAATATTTATTGGCCTGACGCGTTTCGATACACACCTGTATCATCGTCGAAGGTTGATATTTGTAACTTAAGGAATTGAAGACAGAGTTGTATATACATCATTATTTATATATTGACAAATATATGAACATACTTATGGGGAATGTAAATTCTTAAGCACAAAAAAGGTACAGAGAAAAGGGGGTTGAGACTTCTTAAAATGGTTCATCTATAATGGACACAGGATTAACATGGGCAGCCATTATTATTAGGTGCGCGGGAAGTGAGGAAGGCAGACTGAATTGTATGTTTGTTTGCGGATCTAATTTGGGATATTTTATATACATAAGGCTTCTAATATAAGTACCTGTCGGCGATTTGGAGCATATGAAAGGATTTCAGGATTATCTTCGACTTACTTCCGGTCCAATTGTCTTCCATGTTATTCCAACGTGTGTGTTTTGGGGCACCATTATTTAAATGGTAAGTCATTTTTCGTGTTAACTTTGGTCTGTCATTCCGATATATGATTGAGGTAGAACCTCATAGTCTCCCATTTTGAAAGTATAATATTAAATGACATCTCTGCTTAGGTATTAGGTGAGATCCTGGGTTGTGTTTCCTTAAAAGGTTGGATTTGCGTTTACTATTGTATGGATTAATATGACATATACCTACATAAATATTTACACAGAAAAAGAAATTCAGGAATAACTAAGAGCATTCAAGAACTGCTCTTCACTTAACTATTACACAAAAGAAAATATCGAAAATAACCTAACCTAACCACTAAGAATAACGATAAAATAACTACCAAAGATTACGTCAAAAACACAAATCCAATTCTTTGGATGAATGCAAAATGGAAATGTCCCGACCGTTATACAAAAGTGTAATAAATTACTACAACAACCGTGCTTTCACCCATTGCTCCACGTGAAAAGAAACGCACGAAGAACTCGAGCGTGCTACACAAATACTAGTAAATATCAGTTTTACAAAAGGCGACATATAAACCGCTAAAGGTAAGAAGATAGAAAGATGGTATACCCAACCCATAGGTAGTACCCATCAGCAAGACGAAAGAAACACTATTAAACTACACTACAAGAACATTATGAGAACAGAGTACAAAATGGATGAAAGAGTAATGAAGGAACTCATAAACAGAGGAGTAAAACCAACGCAAAATGAAAACAATATATCACTCCAATCTTATCAGAAATAAAGAAAAAAATTTGGTGTATATGAAAGATAGAGCTCTTTCTCATACATCCAAAGAAACCACAGCATTTTTTAATACTAATTGTCGAGCATTTATCCACCAAATAATTGGCCCCCATGCAGTCCAAATCTAAATCCTAGCAAGTACTTAGTGTGGTTTACCTTGGAGTAAAAAGTCTACCACGGTCAAATCCGCGATGTGAACCATCTTCTTTAACAAATTAACTTTGAATGTGAGGATTTTTCCAAAGGAAAAATTGAAAAGGAAATTTCAAAATGGTTGACCATAATTGAAGGCATTCATTAAAATTAAAATTAAGTTTAAATTTTGAACATGTTTAAAGGTTGTAATTTAGAAAAAAAAACATGTTTTTAACATTATTTCTTGAAGGCTAAGTGACTCAGTGAACGACTTTAAGACAATTTTTACCTAGCCTAAGTAATTATGGATAAAGGATTCCTATTTCATTTGTTTTTATTTCATGTCTCTAGCTGCAATGGTCATTGAGATATTGCTTTTCAAAAACGGTCCAATTTTGGGGGGGGCCAGCCTATATATCATCATGATCATTATTATTATCAGTCTGTTTCATGCCGCCGCTAAGCAAAAACATCACAAGGAAGTTTCTAGTAATCATGATTTAACTCCGAGTTTGGACACTTTACTGCGGCCATTGAGTGAATGTCTTGTTCTCACCATCTGCGATGTCGTTATTTGGGTATATTTTAAATGTAAAGGTGGTTAATTTAGTCCACCTTCGATTGTATCTACTAACATTTTTCCCTGCCCACTTCCACTTTAGAACATTTATATTTTTACTCTACCTATGTTTAGGGCCCGGCCAGCTGAACCGTTGGTTTTCCTCAAGGTGTCGACGGTTTCTGAGTCCTGGGTATTGTTTATTGTTAGTATAAAGATAGATGATGTTCAAAGCCTTTCAAGCGGCACTCCGCGGTAGACATCTGAGCTCCGCAAAAAGAGCTCAAAAGTAGATCGACCGAGAGAGTAGAAAAAAACATCTTTCAGAATTCCCGAAGTGATAACGTTGATGTTTTAGGAAAAGAGGGTTTAACTGAGGACGCTTCCCTGCGGGATAACTTCCTCTTGTCTTACGGGGCCGGATAGAGCACGCCCCCCCCCAACACCATTATACTGGAAAGAGGATCTCGTAGGAACTCATATATGTAGTAAGATTGGGAAGCTTTCGCCCACATATGATTTAAAGTCTCTAATTCCCTATCGCCACGCGGTATTTTAAGCTTTCTCCAAATCTACAAGTACAAACACCGTTGTCAAATTCTGTTCACGAAGAAAGATCACGGAGATAGATGGCTTTCCCTGGCCGAAGAAGGGCATCGGTCGTTGAGTGTAACTTATAAAAGCCGCTCTGTGCTGGGGTCAAGAAATAAGTTAGTATAACATTTACCATTTTACCATTAACTTGCACACGAGGTGATAGAGAAATTAGAAGAAAAACAGTCATGGTAGAGTGATCTCTTTCCATCTATCTTGCGATAAGAAAGCACAGTAGCCATTCATCCTGAATATGGGAAGATACTCTCGACCAGATTCTGTTGTACAGAGTTCAAAGAAATGCCATGCCCGGAATAAGGGCACTATCCTTGCACAAAGCATTAGCGAAACACAATACGCTCGGCGAAAACAAGGTGTTGAAGCGTTCTCTACTTTTTACAGGTGTAGTCCAGTTGGCGGCCCACAGCGACCGTGAGACATGCTTTAAATGCTGGCCAAGTACCTTTCCGGGTAGGAAAGGAGACATTATTGCACGTAAATCATTTTGAATCGTCTAAACATATCTCTAAGAGGGGCCTTTCAATAAGTGAATATACATATGCCCAGCATGAAGAGATGGGAGCATGCTTCATAATAAAACCAAATCTAGCCTTTACTCGAAAAAATTCACATAAGTGATATGCGCACGAACGGTGCTTATAGCTCTTAAATATAATTGATTTTCTCCGAGGGCCATCTCACACTCGGCTAGCCATCATAGAAGCGAGTATTTGTGAACGGGTCAGATTGTCAAAGAATAAGAGCCAAATCTGCAGCAATGACAGAGCTGGAAAAGAACTCACTATCCACATCTACTGGTTTTAAATCCTAAATCATTTACTCGAAACTATACAATTCTGTTCGATCCAAACATTACCGAGGCGGTCTCTCGAGCGTTAGCCACCGATCAATAGAGATCTGAAGAGGAAAGTGATAGTTTTCATGCATATCGTCGATTACTTCCCACCAAAGGCTGCGGGTGCATCAGAAGAGCATAAAAACAGATAAAAAGGGAAATGAGGCGATTGTAAGAAGGAGATACGTGAAATTCTGCCTCCCGATCGAGGGTGTTTACCATTTAGGACACCGATGAGGAGATAAGTCCTTGCCAACCGCGTTACGCCGTGGCGAACTCCACCAAATCCAAGTCAGCTGAAGGTAGAAGGTACATTTATACAAGTGACTAGTTCCTGTCTAGGTGCATGCGGACTGTGACTGCTATGCGGGAGTTATTGTGAGATAAAGAAAGATCGGAGGCATCACGTCGGATGTTAAATATGAGAACTGTTTTACTAATAGTAAAAATATTACTCTATTGAATTTCCGAATTTTACTCTTAAAATAAAAAATTATTTCACCTGCAAATATTTCTTAAGCAATTACTAAGATATAATAATTATTATTACTGATATTAGTAATCCTAAAATGTATGGATTAATCGCTGGATAAGATGAAATTAACTTTCACCAGAAATAGATTTTGCACAAGTTAACAAAGAAACAATTCAAAACTCATCATTATTAAAATTTAATACAATTTCTTGTTAATTTTTTTTAAATACTGTCGTAGAATGGACTCTCGAGGATATACCATATATAACTATTCGTTGAGGGAACTTCTTTAATTATCTTTAGAGTGCGTGGATGTCTGGCTGACCGATATTATGTATCTTCGATATGCTTAAGAAGTGGAACTGAGCTCAAGGAAAATAATATTGCTATCATTAATAAAATAGAGTTTTATTAATAATAACTATCAACAACACACAAAACGGAAAATATTGACATAAACAGAGAATGGAAAGGGTCGTGGAGAATCGAGCTAATCCGAGGATTAAATGATTCAAAAAGGTAAAACAAATATAAAGTTAAAGGGAGGTGATGGTTTGCTAAACCATTTAAAGCACAGGATAGAGTTGACAAAAGGGTTAAATACTCAAAGGTAACGTTTGGCTTACGTAATTATACTTGTGGGCAGAGGAAGGCGACGTGAAGGAATTTTCGGTCCGCTGGCGAGTTCCAGCCGAAGGGGAGGAATTAAATGATCCTGACGTGGCGTCTTGGAATAAGAACCGTTTCTTGACGAACGGCTCGAAGAACAATGGCTGTTCTACGTTGTTCTCTTCTGAACAACAGGAGGGGGGGGTGAGAACCGTCTCTTGTCTACGGGCTCAAGAACAATGGCTGTTCTAATGTTGTTCTCTTCTGAAAAACAAGTTGGGAAGGGTGAGAACCGTTTCTTGGCGAACGGGCTCAAAAGAACAATCGCTGTTCTACGTTATTCTCTTCTGAACAACAGGGGGAAGGGGTGAGAACCGTTTCTTTTCAACGGGCTCGAACGAACACTGGCTGTTCTAACGTTGTTCTCTTCTGAACAACAGGGGAAGGGTGAGAACCGTTTCTTGGCGAACGGGCTCAAACGAACAATGGCTGTTCTACGTTGTTCTCTTCTGAACAACAGGGGGGGTAAGAACAGTTTCTTGTCAACGGGCTTAAAAGAACAATGGCTGTTCTAAAGTTGTTCTCTTTCTGAACAACAGGGGAAGCCTTGTGGACTTGGCTTCACGAAGGCTCGAACCTTGGCACTCAAGGGATATTGTCCTTCTTCTGGACAAGTGATGGTGAATCTCGAGGTCAAGGTCCCTTGGCGCACAAGGTGAGAGTGAGTCGTAGTGATGTTTCGCGACGAAAATCTGGATCTCGAATCTGATCTTAGTGGTAAAGTTTCCAAATAAATAGTCTGGACACTCCTTGGTGTGTCGGGACAATGGAGTGGGAGGTTCGAGGGAATGCACACCCGAGCCTGGGAACAATGCCTCATCTGCCCATAAGCCTAACTCAATCCGGCGAGGTCAGCGCATGGGGTGAACGGGGGAAGATAAACCTCCTTGTTTAAACATTGACTCAGATGGCTGCGATAAGGCGCCAAGCTTCAAAGCGAAGATGCACGTGGGTAGCATCGTGGTTTTAAATAACATGTGATAGTGGTTGAAATTAACGCGGCCTCAACCCGTTCTATCACAAATACCAATAAAGATCACCCCAACCACCAGAGGTTTAGGCAGTTAATAATAGAGAAAGAAAGAGGATTTAATACATTGAGTAGAAAAAACCCCCGGAAAAACTGCAGATGAAATAATAATGAATAAAGGAAATAAACAAAGGATCATGGATGAGAAAATCATCTGGAATAAACATCATAAATTACCTGATCCGAGATGATAGCAGATCTCCCCCCCAACCCCCACCGCAATTGGTTCATAAATCAATAAATTCAAACTAAAGCAATTCCTTTGCTAGTGGTGTAAAGGAGGGATGATTAATAATAATAAAATTAAAAGGCATAAAAGTGTTGAAGATGCTGTCCATATTAAGAATGAAGGCATTCGATAAACCATTCTCTCCTCCTTTATAAAATTCTTTATGTGGCCAACGATGGTATAATCATTTGTGCGCGTTGCCAAGGAAGATACAAAAGAATAGAGGAATTAAGAAAAAAAAGACAATAAATTCTTTCATGTAAAATAAGTGATTTTCATATCCATTCATTTCTTAGTTTGGAAATTTTTCAAAGGATTTCGCGAAACATTTATTCTATAAATTCGGAAAATTGAAATAATGGACGTTATTTAAAATAAATATCTCGCCTTTAGCCTCAGTGTTCTTACTAGCGTCAATTTTGGCGGATTTTTGCATTTATTTTGACTACTTTTTTGCTTTCTTTCTTGGATATGTTACCATAAGTGAGTTTTCTTATCCGTTAATCACTATGTTTTGTTAATTATGTCATTTTCTTTCATCATTGATAATTACTTCCTAGTTCATTGGTGCCAACAAATGAGGAATCGGTCAATTTCTCGGCTAATTACATTTACCACACTTCATCCGTGGACACAGACGACCGCATGCTGAGTAAACGCTACAATAATGTTTCTAGCGATGAAGAGATGCAATCCAACGAAGGAATGCAACTGTTGTTGCTGAAGATATACAGACCTATGTAATCCAACGAAGGAGTGCTAATTTTGTTGATGAAAATAAAAAAATACTTATGCAATCCAAAGAACGGGTATCACCTTTTTGGCTGAAGAGAAAAAGACCAATGTAATCGAAAAGAGTGTCACTTTTGTTGTTAAAATAAAACGACTTAAGCAAGCCAAAGAAGAGGTGTGACCTTTATTGCTGAAGATAAAAATACTTATGCAATCCAAAGAAGGACTGCAACATTTGTTGCTAAAGATAAAAATGCCAATACAACCAAAAAAGGGGTGAAACTGTTGTTGTTAAAGATAATAAGACTTATGCATTCTAAAGAAGGAGTGTCACTTTTTGTCGCTGAAGATAAAACGATTTATGCATTCCAATGAAGGGGTGTTATCTTTGTTGCTGAAGATAAAAGGACTTACATATACAATCCAAAGAAGCAGTGGTACTTTTTTTGCTGAATATTAAAATACCTATGTAATACAACAAAGGAGTGTTAAATTTGTTGCTGAAGATAAATACACTCGAAAGAAAACAAAGTCGTGTTACTTATGCGACTTAAGATGAGAAGACTCATATAAGCCAATGGAGGCGTCGGGACAAAAATAAAGAACTAAATACAATTCAATTGAGAAGGTCCTCAACCGGGGCCAGTTAATGAAACCTCATGAGCCCCAATGTTTAACCTGGTTGAGGCGGTTGGGCAAGTTCAAGAGAGCTGCGCGCCCTCCAGGTTTCGACTCTACAAAAAATCTCCTACTTGGGCACTTCTTGGTTTTCGTATCTTTCATACATTTTCGCTTCTCGCAACCTTACCATTCCACTTTACCTACAAGTCTCTATAAAAGCATTATATAGGAAATGCTCACGTTAGTTTCCGTTTTTGATTTAAGGGTTTATTAATAATTATTATAATAATAAAGTTAATGGTTTCGACGGACCATTTTGAAGTTGAAGGAAAAAATTGTGAATTGTTTATATATTCCAAAAAGAGAAAAATAACGAGGGCATCTTAGCGCTTTAAAGCATTTACAAATATAATGACAAAGAAAGTGGTGAAGTTAGTGGAAATGAAAATTCGTGGAAACTAGTCTGAGTAAAGGAGAAGAGGGGACTACTATGGGCTTCAGGAAACAGAAGGAGAGCAAAGATTTTATGCATCTGCCCCTGTTAACCAACGATCGCATGTCCCCTCGAACTTGCAAAGGGCCATCCTCTGATAGGGAAGGCTGATGCACCACACCTTTACAAGTTACAATTGACAAGCCCTAATCCACAAGCTTGTTGTCCTTGTGAGCTAAGTTGCCTTAAAAGAAATATAAGTAATGTGTGCAAGATCCAGAGAGTTAAAATGTATTGAAAATATGTATTGGCAGTTCCTTCTACAGGCTTTGTGGCTAAGAGGAAAGCAATCTTTCAGATGTTCTCTGCAGCGTTGCGGAGAATAAAAATGACACGGGTTCGTTATTCAGAAGGGTGATTTATAACTTTTACAGGTCAAATAATTAATGCGTTAAAAGACCCCCCCCCCCCATCATAAGGGTTTATAAAACACAGAAATGATAATTAGTTTGACAGTAGACATGGCCTGGCCAACTGGCTGCAGCTTGACTCGATAGGTTAGGTTTGTGGCCACCTGGCTGTATTCAGTTGCCTATTAATCACCATTTCTTGAATTTTCCTCTGTAAATGGATTTGAATCCATTTCGGGGTTTGATAAGATACCTATATTTAGGTAAGGATTGTATTTTACATTGTTTTAATTTCTCGATACTTATATTTACCCTCAAATTCATTAAAATCTTCTAATTTCATTTCCCCACCTCTTCGTTTTGTTAAGTTGACTCCTTTATTCGGTGGGTTTCATTTTATCAGAAGAAACATCCCAACTTTCTGGTAATTTGTCTCTTTTTCCGAATCCTTTTTGGGACTCGATGAAATGTAAAGAACCACTCCTTCGAATCACCTTTGTATCCCCTCATTCTCTCAATGGTAAACGAGGGGTCTCACTAAGGCAGACGAGGGGAGTTTTATTATAAAGTTGTAGAATTGATGATCGCTGGAAAGCTGAAGAAACTCGGGTAGAGAAAAAAGACGAGGTAAACTATTATTCCTGCCAACAAAATCGGCCATTTAAGTCGACACAATGAGTGGTAATGATGGTTGCGACGGGTCAGGACAAATTACAGTTTCGTTTCAGTTTATTGAAGAATGACAAAAGGAGCCCTTGAAATATTTCGGTCTTCAAAATATTCAGTTAAAATTTCGTTGGAAATTGTATGCATTTACTTGCAATTTTATGATCTATGGTCGGATTTGATACTGTTATTCTCTATTGTTAGTGAAGTCATAGGATTTTCTTGAATATAGAGAGGAAAATGGGAAATACACCGCAGCATTAAAACCCGAGGAATATTTTACGGATCTACAATATATGATAACCTTCCAAGAGATCACTTGGGAATAATGTTGAAAATAATAATACTAATAAGGTTTAAATAAACCTGAGTTAAGTATGAAAAGAACTTTAATTATATTTAATGAAATGTAACATTCACCGATTGAAGATTAACTGCGCAGTTCGTTAGATTTTGCTAAAAGGCCGAGAGCGAGTTTTTCTCGGTATTTTAACAATATCTTTTATTTTCACAGTGAATCAATTATAATTAGTTTTATTTCTATTATTATTACTGCTACCGTTGAAGTCCATGGAGATGGAAGCAAAATGACCTAAGAATCATTCTTGAGGAAAACCCCTCCCCCTTAATGATCAGACCGACCAGACAAATTACATTAGTTTGTTCTTAACTGAGGAAAGTAATCATTGTATATGAGGTATTCAGTTTCAGAGACAGGTTATTTCCTAGAATAGACGATATTCGTGAGAGGAAAATAGACTTTCGTCTAAATGTGAAAAGTTTTAATGTTTCTTTTAACCTACAAAACAATATTTCTTCTTTCTTCAAGCAAGAGAAGACTCGTAAGTGGCGCATCTGGTCTATCATCCCTTACTCCTATCCCTTTTCAAAGAAGCAAATGTAAAGCTGGGTAAATTGCTTCCTGGAAGAAAACTCGTTAGAGTAATAAATGGACATATGCTGTATACTTTATTGTTTTGCTAAATGGAAAAAGAAAATGTTAATATTGAAAGCATAGAAACTTAAGGTGGATGGGGCAAAACAAGGATCCCTTATTTCCTTGAAGTACAGAAAGTTTTGTGTTAAAAAAAATCAATTAAAATGCTAATAGATTACCACTTGGGGCAAGAAAAACGAATATTTTATAGGATATAAAAAAAAAATGATTAAGAGTAATCATAATAAAAGTCAACTTCAAAAGATATCACCAATCCGCACTTCTTTTTCACTGCCCCCTGTCTAAAACCAAAACTCTTCGTTCTCGCCTGACATGGATCAATGACGCCTGATACTGAATGGCCACTGAAGTGGGCGAGAGTTATGAAATACATGGAGCGGTCTGTAAAAGAGGTGTAGGTGGAGTTTGTAAAATACGCGACAGGAGATCGTGAAATATGCCTGGCAGACATGAAAAACGTGCAGAAAATAAAATAAAAACTTCACACAAAAGAAATAGTAGTAGTATAGGGAAACAGCCTCAAAACGCATGTTGGTGGTTGCCTTGTTGAGCTTCCTTGGCCTATGATACATACGCCCGGAGAATTTTAAAATCGATGGAAAAATATAAACTAAACCTTTACGTATATAAACATGCTACATTATTTTTTAATTTAAGTATACAATTTCAAATACAACAAAGGAGTAAAAAAACAAGTTGCCCATACAACAGCGTATCCCACCAATCTGCATATTAGGTGTATGCTAAGTTGTTTATAATATGGAATTCCAAATTGTTTGTTAGAGCGTTGATTTCACAGCTAAAAATTATTGAGTTTGTAGATCCACTGAGAAAACTCGTCAGTCAATTACAGTGAGTTCATAAATTTTCTAAAAATCAAAGAAGCAACGTTTGATTGAGACCTAACAAAAACTGGGTAAGATTCAAGCGAGATCGAAAATGATAGCCTTGATTAGCTATCAATCTCACACTAGTTATCAAATAAATGATAAAAGGATTAATTTAATCAGGCAACAAAGAGTTTGAATTATTTGTAATTTTGAAACTACAAAGGAGATCTAGCGAATATTTTTTTAAATTTAAAGTATCTACATAGGACCTCTTTAATTCTGAAGTGTCCCCTAATTTAGACAGAATTATGCTTTTCATCTAAATGCGATTTAGACTTGGTCACCTGATTTTAAGAAACAAATAGATCAGTGGAATGGATAAGGAAAACGGGCCTGCGCACACACTTTTTTCTGATATATACTTCATTCATTCACTAATCACCTCTAATTTGCAGGACATGACAGAAGCAACGCCTATAAATACAAATATATCCTAATGGGAGCTCCAGCAAAGAATATACTGCGTCAAACATTACTGCAAGACAGGCTCGTTCAAGAAAGTGCAGGACACTTTCGTGCATCAATTCGAATGGGAAAAAGCCACCACCAGGAGCAGAATTCACGAGTGAGTGGATCACTTAGAGAACTATGGGACAGTGGAGAACCTCAATGCAGCCAATGACAACTGTCCAAGCAATTCAGGACGCCTCAGGAAGCGTACAGCGGAGCTGGTTGAGAGCGTGAGGGAGTCAGTTCAGCAGAGTCCAAAACGCTCTGTGCGCAAGTCAGTCCCTCGGTATATCCCCTGAGACTTGCAGGAGAGTGTTAGTAATGGATGTAAAGGCCTAGCTATACAGAATACAGACAAATCGGACTCTTACACCCCAAGACAAGGAGCAGAGAAAGGCTATGGCAGTCAAGATACTGGAGGAGATTCAGGAGACCCTAACTTTCCTTAACTTCCTTTGGACCCTAGGTGAAACTCAATTATATCTGGAAGGAAAAATAAACTAGAAGACATATGTCTCCTGAGGGACCTCCAGAGCAAATGAGGTAGCCACCAAGCCCCTACATTCCTCTATGTGTACGGTATGGACTGCAATCTCAGCCAGAGGCATCATCGGACCCTTCTTCGAGGAATCTGGCGCGACAGTGACAGTCACCGAGGGGCGTTATGTTGAGGTCCTCAAAACCTTCATGAGGGAGCCGCAGATCCTGTTTCCGTCGCTTATGGGATAGTTCTGGTTCCAGCAAGATGGATCAAGCTCTCACACCTCAAACCTGTAACGAGATTGGCTGGAAAAGAACTTTGGTGGCCGTGTGATAAGTTTCAAGACTGATTTTGAGTGGGCACCTCACAGCCCAGACCTTAGGCCCCCAGATTTCTTTCTCTAGGGCTACCTTAAAGATAGAGTGTACGCAGGGAGACCCAGTACTATCACGGAAATCAAGGAAGCCATCAGGAAGGAGATCAGAGCCATTAGTTGGTCGGTTTGTAAGGACGTCATGGACAACTTTGTGCTGCGCCTCAAGAAATGCACAGAGTTAAATGGAGGTCATCTCGAACACATGCTCTAGAATAAAGAAGAAAAGTCCCAAGTCTCTCATGTTTTGATTTTATGTTTTTAAACACAATAAACTAGTTACCACCAAAGTTTAATTCAATCCTTGCATAAAATTAAAAAATGAGGCCTATCGAAATTTGGGGCCCGTTTTGGGTGGTAACCCTGCATAATGCTGTAAAATAAATTAACCTGGGTGTCTCCCGCGGTAAGTTTGTAAGATTAGTTCAGTAAAAAAGTGCTGATAATTTACATATAGGGTGTTCCCCAAAATTAGAGTGTTTTTGAGAAGCAATATCTCAATAACCATTGCAGCTAGGACCGAGAACTAAAGAAATCAAAGGAATCCTTTATCTATAAATACATATTCTTTGTAAAACTCTGTTAATGTCATTTAATGAGTCAATTAGCCTTTAAGAAAGGCTAATTGTAACCTTTAAAAATGTTCAAAATTGTAAACTAAATTTAAATGTTAATAAATGGTACAATATGCCCTCTGTCAAGGTTGTACACAAACACGGACAGACAGCTGACCACAGGCCACTTGAGAGAGTTCGGGGCGATTAATGAAGAGTGCGATTTACGGTTGACTGGGATTTTTTTTACTAATGGCTTTCCAAGTTTCAGTTCAAAGGATATATAAAGACAATACCCCAAAATATAATTTTAATATATAAAATAAAAGGGGGCAATTTATATATATATATATATATATATATATATATATATATATATATATATATATATATATATACAAAAGGGGTAACAAATTAGTTATGGTCGTTAAATGAATTAAGTGAAGATTAATGAGATAATCTGGGGATGATCATACAAGATCGCTTTACCTTCAAGCACAGGCGAATTGGATGGGGGGTGGAAGGCAACGGCGTAGGTTTTCAAGAAGATACTTCTGGAAGTCCTGATGAAAAGGACTCTGAACAGGGGCCAAAGCTTAACGAAGGTAAATCTGCTGGCGAGATCTTCGACGAAGTACGACGACGGGTTTCAGGGATTGACGGGAAACAGACGGTAGACTGAAAGGAGTAGATGGCGGGCTTTCAATCTCCTCGAGAGATGGTGAGCTTCGGTTTAAATACCAGGGTGGCTGATCCCATAGACACCTTAGGGCCTTGCAGTCTCTAGGGGATTCTTGGCGCCAGTCTAAGCAAACATATTTCATGATAACGCGTCGTTCCAGATGAGGAAACTTGCCTCGCAATATATGGGTAGGGTTAATATGGCTGCACACGGCGTTATCACAGGGAAGGGGGTACGTATGGTGTCCGAAAGCAAACACATCTGTGTGGTGATTAAGTGAGGAACCGATTCTTTCTCAAACTTACTAAAATTCTCACGCTGGCGCACGTAGTCTTTAAAGAATAGAGAGGTATTTGGGAAGAGCATCCCCAAACATGGGAAATTTTGACCTGAGACTACAGGTGCCCAATAAGGGTGGACATTTAAATTTAAGTCGACACAGCGGTCACTAAATGAATGAATGAATTACTTCCGTTTAATCCCTGGCACAGGGTATACTTAAAAAGGGTATGGCCGTTAACCAGCGCAAAAAACACAAAGTAAATAAATGCGAGTAAATAAAAAATAAAAAGGATTCATTCATAGAAGGGTAGTAGAACCATATATAAATAAAAATAGCGAAAAATACCATACAAAAAACAAAAAAACAAAGAAAAACACACGCAAAGGACAAATATGTACAAAAGGAAAACAAAACTTTACATGAAAACCAAGGAACATAAACATACATGTTTAAGACGGAGTTCTAGAATTAAAACGAGTACACAGAGTAGATTATGTGAACGCGACTACAATGCTTAATACATTTTGAATTACAAGGGGAGGATCATCGACCGGATTCCTACTTAGACAGTCTGCAACACAGTTTTCTGTTTCTTCAATGTACCTTATTCGGAACTGGTATTCCATTACAAGTAAACGTCAACGCATAAGCCTTCCGTTCTGGCTTTTACAATTCTTTAAGTAAGCCAATGGGTGATGATCCGTTTCGATCACGAACTCTTTACCTAACAAATATGTTTGGAATTTCTGTACACTCCCTACGATCGCTAGAGCTTCAAGTTCTATGACTGCATGGTTCCTTTCGAGTGACGAGAGCTCCCGGCTAGCATAGGCAATGTGGTAACTGTTGTCGTCTTCTTCATACTGAAGCAAGACGCAATCGATGCCTTCATTACAAGCATCCGCTCGTATCCCAAAAGGTTTGTTCATGTTCGGGAGTCTCAGTATGGGAGCTGATGTTAGTCTTTGCTTCAACTGATGGAAGTGAGCGGTCGCTTTGGGGTTCCATGCGAAGGGGTCCAGGGAACGTTTCTTTAGTAGGGAGCTAAGGGGGGACGCCAAGGTGGCGAATTTAGGAAAAAACGTGGGTAAAATGATGTCGACTCGAGAAAAGAGCGTAAGTGCGTTTTAGTAAGTGAGAGAGTCATGTCGGCGATGGCCTTTACCTTTTCTTCCTGAGGGGCCATTTGATTTTCACCAATGTGGAAACAGAGGTATTTAATAATCTATAGGCGAAATGGCACTTGCTAGGGCCAAGAGTGAGGCCGTTTTCACGAAGCCTATTGAGGAGCGATTGTAGGGAGATAGGATGCTGGTCCCATGTACTGGCGGCGGCCACGTACACGTTATCGAAGTAAAAGGAAATGTCACTTAGCCTATCCAGTATCCTGCGCATCATTCGATTATAGTTACTACAGGCAGTAACTAAACAAAAAGGTAGGCGCTTAAACTGCATAAGGCCTTATTCTGTGAAAAATGCGGTAAATTTCCGGACACTATCCTTAAGGGGGATTGGATAGTAGGCTTTACACAAGTATATTTCTGAAATAAACTTGACCTCTTCAAATAGATATAGGCTCTTGGTTATCAAAGGGATAGGCTCAGCGTCGAAAACTGTTACGGTGTTCAGCTTTCTAAAGTATACGCACATGCGAAAAGACTGATCCAGCTTTCTGACTATAACAATGGGAGAGCAATAATTCGATGTGGAAGGTTCAATTATTCCTAACTTTAGCAAGTTTTCCACTTCGGTGTTAAAAGTAGGGCGCAAGTGAACGGGTACAGGATAGGGCTTAGATCTAATAGGATCCTGGGTGATTAGGGCTATATCATGCTCAAAATACAAAGAGCAACCAGTCTTCTCAGATATTACATCGGGGAATTCAGTTAACAAAAGAGCCAATTGCGTCTCCTGGGATATTCCAGCTGGGGGTTTAAATATAATTCCGGGGTGGAATTTACACGGCACCCAAGGAGTGAAGGGAGAGGGCAGTTTTCGTCCGCTTCGATACATATAGTATTGATTAAATTAGGAGTCTCAGATGGATAAGAGGCTTCCAGTACTGCCTCTTCGTCAAGGGGAATTATATTATTAATGCATGTGCGGCGGTGATAGGCTTAAGCATATATAGATGAAACAATTTGTGCCTTGAAGGGTCTGTAATATGTAATTTGCGGGACCGCGGGCTTCTAGGATTGGAAAAGGGCCTTTCCATTGGGACAAAAGCTTGCTTTTCTCCGTTGGTAGGAGGAGTAGCACCTCTTCACCAGGCTTGAATCGCCTTTCTTTAGACCTAACGCCAAAATAAGTCCTATATTTTTCTGAATTTAGGTCTGAATTTTGGAACGCTATATCAGCGCATTCTTCCAAGTGGTTCCTAAGATCTAATACATAAGAATACTAGAACTTGATCTCCTCATACAGGCGGGGATTAGAAAATAATTCACTCAAAATGCTCATTAGTCAGCGTAGATTTCGGCCAAAGAAGAGCTCGAAGGAAGCAAATTCCTAAGTTCTGTATGGGATTTCTTTGCAGGCGAACAGGGCAACCAGCAGGTATCGATGTCATTCTTGGGGCTGAGCATGGCACAACTTTTTCAGAATGTTTTTCAGAGTGCCATTTAACTTTTCACAGACGCCGTTAGCGGCGGGGTGAAAAGGGGAGGTGAACAAGGGCTTGATAGTAAAGAGCTTGCCGACGTTTTCCATTATCTTGAAGGTAAACTGTCTACCTCTGTCAGACAAGATCTCCTTTGAGATGCCGACGCGGGAAAAGATAGAATTTAGGGCCTCTGCAGAGGTCACGCTATCTATTTTCCTAAGAGAGACTACGTCAGGGAATCTCCTTGCAAAGTCAACAAAAGTGAGGACGTGCGAGTGTCCTTTGCTAGACGGGGAGTGAATTGGGCCAATTAGATCTATGGCCACTCTAAAAAAAGGCTCCGAGACAATTGGAGTCTTCGGAAGGGGGCTAGGTGGTATTTGTCCTTCTTCTGTAGTCTTCTGACAAATGTCACACGATCTTCAAAACTCGGCAATTTCTTTGGCAGCACTGGGCCAGAAGAAATAAGGAAAGATTCTCTGAGCCGTTTTATTGTGACTGTAATGAGCAACCATCAATCCATTGTGTCAGAGTCGGAAGACTTAGGGAACATGGGACCGGGGGATGCACAACGAGCGAGTGGGGGTTTTATCCTCAGCCGAACTGCTGCGATAAAGGAGTCCGTCGCTAATGGGACCGTGACCGGGGGATACCCAACGAGCGAGTGGGGGTTTTATCCTCAGCTGAAATGGAGCTGTAAAGGAGTCCGTCACTAATGAGGTAGACGACTTTCCTTTGACCCTGGGTAGATCCACGTTCTTCACTTCTCGCTTTTCCACAAGGACTGGAGAGTGGGGCGTTCCTTTTTGACGCTTGAAAAAAGTCTCGTTTTAAAGGGTTGCAAACTCTGGGGCATAAGAGGGTTCTAAAGAGACGGGGGGAACAGTGTCATTTAGTGCTTGGGCCCTCATGATGACGGGCTGAGCGACAGGGTTAAGGGAGAGATGCGGGCTCTGGCCGATCAACAAGGCGCAGAATTTAATGGGGGCTTCTATCACTTCGGCCCAACCAGTGAAGTATTCGTATTCAAAAGAGCAGCAAACCACGGGGAACCGATTTTCACGTCCCAAGTAGTCACGGACTACTGCAAATTTATCGTGGTTGGGGCCTACTGGAGGGAGCAACTTTTCAGAGACGACGAAGCAAGTACATCCAGTATCTCTTACGAGAGTTGACACTCTGCAACCATTAACACTTCCTTTTTCAAACTCAAGCCAATTGGGGGAGCATTTTTTGAAAAGGAAATTAACTTGCTTTCCCGGAGGACTCTTTGTTGGGGAAGTTGCTGGCGTTTCAGAGCGAGCGGGCGGATGAGAGAGAGAGGCACTTATTTGGTGGATTTGATGACTAGAAGCAGAACGAAATTGGAAGTTTTGGGGACAGTGTGTTTTCATGTGGCCGCGAACACCGCAGGAAAACAAATTAGGAGCCTAGAATGGTAATTCGACGCTGGAGGATTATTTATGAGGGACTTAATATCCCCCGATTCTGTCGGGGAAGGGTACTTGGGTTTAAAGGGACCAGGTACCTTAGCAAACTTGGGTGAATTCTTTGGGAAGAATTTTTAGAGGATATATTTACTTTGGGGGGATGGGGGATGAGACTTCTTGGGATCTTTCGGGTAAAGATGGTGACTTGATGCGTGCACATCCGCTTCTTTTATACATTCCTTGAAAGAAGACACACGGCTGTCATTCACGAATGCGCGGATTTCAGAGGGTAGTGCAGCCATCAACTGATCCTGTAAACCAAAATTAATTAGGGACTCGTAGTCGCGGTGGATTTGGACTGAGTCCAACCAGAACTGGAAAGTTCTCTGGAGGGCGAATCGAAATTGACGCTAGGTCTGGCCGGTGATTATTCTCGCCTAGCGGAACTTTGACTTATAGTAATCGGGATTCATATTAACAGCCGATAGTAATTCCCACTTAAGGGAGGAGTAGTCGAGATTAGCCTCGGCCGAGAGCGGAATGAAGACTTCTCGGAGGTTAGTATTAAGAAGAGGAAGTAGTCGAGCGACTCCTTCTTCTTCAATATCCCAGTGGTTCACTTTGAAAATTTTCTCAAAGTGAGTTAAGTAGCCGCTGAAATCCTCGCCCTCCTTAAACACTGGAAACTTTACCAAAGGGGTTTGGGAGGGATCCATTTCTCGAGCTAACAGAGATGGTCTCTAAATGATTTCTGTTAAGCTCACGCTCATGCTCACGAATTCTTACTCTTTCTTCAGCTTCTATTAGTTCAATGTCTCTTCTCTCTTCAGCTTCTCTCTGGTCTCGTTTTACTGCCCTTTCATTTCTTTCTCCCTCATGGACATATGCAACTAAATCCTTGACTGAGAACCTAAAGCTCTCTCCTTGTTGATGGAAACTCTCAAATGAATACATCTCGTTGGTGTAAATCCGCGTCCAAGGAACTTACGAAAAATATTATGAAGCTATGACGATCGTATCAAAATCCTAACGGAAATTTTGTTGCACAAAGATTGCACGCAATAAGGAAAAAAATAATTAAAAACCTGATCTCTATGTGACCAATGATTATAGGCCTTTAATCCTGCACGGAGATTAGTATAGGGCTTTTAGAATGATATCGTCCACATAAAAAAACAAACACAACGCAAATAAAATTGGGAAAAAACGCTCACCACAAAAAAAGAAAGACAAAAAAAATTAAGAATTTGTTCCACTCTCACACTCTCCTTCGATATCCTTGAACGAACTTGGCAAATTGGTTACTGAACAACGTAACACGGGGTGGAGGGATAACTTGAAAAAAAAGGGTTCTTCAAACAAAAATAACCCAACTTTATCTGCCACAAGATAAAAATAAGGATAATGATTAAAATCCGGGTTTTTCACTGCGAAAAGTACCCAACTATACCTGACACCAGATAAAGATAATGATAAATATATATATATCTATCTATATATATATATATATATATATATATATATATATATATATATATGTCGAGGTATACCTGTGTAGACTAGCTCGGCGCTCAGAGTCGTACACAAGGAAGGGCCGACAGCTGCCCCCAGACAGCTTAAGATACTTCGGGGCGATTAGTAAAGAGTGCGATTTTTTGACTAATGGCTTGCCAAGTTGCAGTTCAAAGGATATATAAAGACAATACCCCAAATATAATTTTAATATATATAAAAAAGGGACAATTTATATATATATATACAAAAGGGGGAACAAATTACTTATGGTAGTTAAATGAATTAAGTGAAGATTAACGAAGTAATCTGGTGATGACCATACAAAATCACTTTACCTTCGAGCGCGGGTGAATGAATTTGGAGTGCAAGATAACGGCGCAGGTCTTAAAGAAGATACTTCCGGGAAGCCTGACGAGGAGGACTCGAAGATGGGGTTGGATTTTTTTCTGATGAAGAATGAGATTTTCTCTGCTCCAATGAGACGTAATCGCAACTCGAGATGATTCCCTAGATCGGCAGGGAGTCTCAGTCTCGAAAAAAGGATAATCTTGAAGGGGTGTTGAAGATGAGAGGTCCGCACAACTCTTCGAAAGAAGGGGACTTAAAAGCTTTGCTCTGAACAGGGGCCAAAGCTGAACGAAATTAGATCTGCTGGCGAGATCTTCGACGAAGTACGACGTCGGGTTACGGAGCTTCATGGGAAACAGACGGCAGTCTAAACGGAGTAGATGGCGGGCTTTCACTCTCCTCGAGAGATGGTGAGCTTCAGGTTAAATACCCGGGTGGCTGATCCGATAGACGCCTCAGGGCCTTGTGGTCCTTAAGGGATTCTTGGTGCCAGTCTAACAAACATATTTCATGATAACGCGTCGTTCCAGACGACGAAACTTGCATCGCGATATGAGGATAGATTCAATGTGGCTGCGCACGGCGTTATCGCAGGGAAGGAGGGGAGGGACGGATCGCTTCCGAAAGTAAACACAACTGTGTGGTAAGTAAGCGAGGAACCGATTCTTTCTCGAACTATCTAAAATTCTCAGGCTTGCGCTTGTGGCCTTGAAAGAATAGAGATGTATTTCCGAGGGACTTCCTCTCACGGTGCTCCTTCAAGAGCATTTCCTCAGACCCTCCTTTATGTTCAACTACAGCCTAACTTTGCTGATGCTCCTCGAATTCTTTACTTATTTTCCGCTTCCCAGAGTTCAATCAAAAATATTTTTTTAAATGTTTTTTCTATTATTTCTTTAAATGCTAATTGACTCATTAAGTCAATTTAAGACGACTTTACAAGAGAAAAGGATTTATAGAAAAAGGATTCATCTTTCAATTGTTTAAATTTCATGTTCCTAACTGCAATAGTTATTGAGATATTATTGCTTCTTAAATACGGTCCAATCTTGTTAGGGGGAGAGCCACCCTCTATATCAGGGGCGGGCAACCTTCTCAGAGACAGGGCCAGATGAGACTTTTGGGAGCAGGCCGCGGGCCGGAGCGACAAACAAAATCCTCAAAGTAATCATATATATATATATATATATATATATATATATATATATATATATATATATATATATATATATATATAGAATACATTATACAAGAATTTTATTGAAAATCATACAAATCAGTGAGACGGCTGGTGCTGCTTGCAATGAAGAAGTGTTTCAATGTCTCGCTCGATTGATGAGGTAGACAACAGAAGAATGTCATTGATGTGGCGGTCCGAGAGTTGGGAGCGAAGGTGAGACTTCGCGTACTTCATTTTGAAGAAGAGCTGTTTGCAACAATATGTGCTGCCAAACATGGCCACGATGCGTTGAACATGCGTAATTTATTTTGGAAAATTGCTAGAAGGGAGGGCGAGGTCGCGGGAGAAAGATATCGGAAAAAAAGGTGATGGGCCAGACGCTAGGCCTTCGCTGGCCGTTGGCTGCCCGCTCTTGCTCTATATAGAGGAAACGAAAACCTCTGGAAGATATATTTCCATCAATCAACCTGCCTCCGTTGGGCCTGGAAGGTACGCAATCCTCAAGTTGTTAGATGCAGCAGGGCTGTCTATACTCTATCTGACGCTCGCTTTTGAGATTAAATTTTTTTTTTTTAAATCTTTGGATGTAAAAGGACACTAATGTTAGACATGAAATATAACCCCCAACAATCTTCTAAAGAAAGACTGAGTGCGACGTAAATGACGAGCAATTCTTCGCCGTGGCTTCCAGCATATATAATTAGCTCCATCGATGCCCTCTCCCCTCGTTCAGGCAAAAGATCGCCAAAGACTCAGCCATAACACCACCTGCCTTCGTTGCGGAATTGAAGGAGGTAGTTACTAGGATTTGCGTACCCTCTTACCTTTAAGCATTTTAGTAAACTCTTTTCGAGGATTCATCTTCACTTCCCTTAACTTGAACATTTTCCTTATAAAAGTCCTTTCCTCAGCCGTTAGTAAAGAAACTTGAATTAGATATTGGCCTGAAAATATGTAGTCATGACGTATTTTGTAAATTTTAGCGCCCATTTGGCGACTGCCTACAGAGGCACAAGTCCCTGCAGATAGATTAAAACAACCAAAGGAATAATACTCAAACAAACAAGCAAAACCAAATTAAAAAATAAACAAGACGAATGAAGCACTCTCTGGCGAAATGCGACCAAAACCAGAGTATAATAAATACTTCCTCCAAAAAGTTAAATATTCCACAGGTCTGTCTGTGTGCACGAACTTCTACCGAGTACAAGGGCCAAGCGGTAGCGATCCCGCTCGTCCGCGTACCGGGAGAGGTAACGTACGCGAAGATCCCCCAGATTATACGTTATCCAAGACTAACAACCCACATTACGGCTTGACTTCGCTAAACATGTAGTCGATGTTTTACCTCGTTTAAACCGAAGCTGAAGGAGAACGCAAACAAAGGTTAGATATAGGGTAGGACAAGAAGCTGAAGGAGAATGCGAAACATATTTTAGATAAAGCGTAGGACGAGAAGTTGGAGGACAATGTGAAACAAAGGTTAGATAAAGCGTAGGACAAGAAGCTGAAGGAGAACGCAAAATGAAGGTTAGAACAACGTGAAACAAAGGTTAGATAATGCGTAAGATGAGAAGCTGAAGGAGAATGCAAAACAAAGGTTAGAAGAAGCGTAAGGTGAGAAGCCGAAGGAGAACACGAGACAAAGGTTAGATAAATCTCAGGACGAGAAGCCGAAGCGAGGTGACCTTGGTAAGTATATGTCCACCCCTTTCTCTTAAAAGGAATGTAACTTATTAATGAGACTCAGTCTTCACGTTAGCGTTAAGTGATTCATATTGGTGCACCACTTCTAGTGTTTTAGAAGTTTGATGGATAATGGGAATATTAAGTGTGTTGCATGGAATACTTCACGCCAAGAACAAGTTTGTTAAAAACCTCGTAATCAAATTACAAGCTTGTATCCTTGTACAGAGTCTGCTTCCTGAATATAACAGCCATGGAGCTCATTGGCTTGGGTCAATTTGCCGTACTTGAGATCACTTGAATAATCAAGCAATTAGATTATTTTTAAAAACGACTCTAATTATCTCTTTTGAATGGCTTTAGCAAACCTCTTGAAATTAATTATGTACTTATCAATGAGTTTGGTAGCAAATACTGATAAAATCTTATATTTTGGGGGTAAAAGTAAAAAAAATATATTAAATTTGAAGAGCGCCTAGGGCAATTAGCACTGCCTGCATACCTCTTGTTGTTTCTTCTTGTATGTGACAGGGACAATGAGGCCTTGTACTGTGAGCTGGTTTGTAGTTGAGGTATAAAAATCCCATGGAATACTTTTAAGCCTGTTGATAAAGTTGATTAAGTGAAGCAGAAAAGCTTTAAAGAATGCTGTCACTGGTAACTTGATAGTATAGCACAGGACAGGTAATTAAGAGATCCGAGTTTATTCGAGGCAAGGATATAGAATTT
This sequence comes from Ceratothoa steindachneri, assembly GCA_963969495.1. Lineage (NCBI taxonomy): Eukaryota > Metazoa > Arthropoda > Malacostraca > Isopoda > Cymothoidae > Ceratothoa > Ceratothoa steindachneri. The sequence continues at coordinate 46,529,381 of OZ018330.1, read as the reverse complement.
TCTCTTAAAGCGTTATCTCTCTCTCTCTTTGCCATCCTGATTTGGGATTTCTTCCAATGTCCTCAACTCCTGCCTTTAACTCCAGTTTCAGTATTATGTCCTTAATTTCATCCAATATATCTCTTATTCTTGTAATATATATATATATATATATATATATATATATAGGCGAGGAAAAAATCACCATCTGAATTATTTGGGGGATTGATTCGGCCAGCTTGGCAAAGTAGGAGACGTATAGATATAGATAGATCCATATTCTCTTCAGTGCCTCCTGCAGGTGTCTGATGTTGGTTGGTCTGAATGATTGTAAGTTATTGTTTATAACATTCCAGGCATTTTCGATACGTTTCAGATCTGTTAAATTACCCTCAAAGAAAAGTTAGACCACTTTTGACATGTATGCAGGGGCCCCTTCATGGGTGAAAAATTCTACTCATGAATGTTCCAGAATAATATCAAATGTTCCTTGAAATCATCAATGAAATTACTCCCGTTCATGTTATTGGTTCTTTAAGAGAAGTATAATTCTTCTCTGTCCTTCAAACCACTACAAACACCGCACACCATTCCACTGTCAGAAGGTTTTACCGTCTTCATTTTATACCAAGGATCGAACCCTGACACCACTGCTCGGCCGAGGCACTGTCGTGTACTCCTCCATGACCAGCCTGAAGTTACTTCCATCGCCAAACATTATCATTTTTCAGTCTTCTGAGGTCCTTTCCCCGTCTTTCTTGCAGAAAAAATGCAGCTTCTTTTGCATAACATCAGTGAGAAGGGGTTTCATAGCTGCGCGCCGTGCCGGTAATCCAAGGTCTTTTTGGAGTGGATAACGGATCGTCCTAACAGCGACGTTCTAGAGAATGTTTAAATGTTTTAAATCGTGAGTGCTACTCCTGATACTGAATGGACTAACATCACTTCACATTTTAACAGCCTATCTGTCCTTGATCTCCTCTATCTTGGAGCTGCAGAGCTTTCCTCGCTTGATGGAACCGTGTCGGGTTGTAATGGCACCGATGCCTCTAAATACTTTCAGGTCCGCGGCCACACAAATTACAGACGTGTCCTAGTCTCAGGGGCCGATAATAGGAGACTTTTCCTCCATAATGAGCTTAATTGCGTGACGTGTGTGAAGGTTGAATTGAATTATATGGCTGTAAAGATAAGGTTCCAGTCAGGATCGGCGCTAGCTGGAACATCAAAGTTTGAAACATCTTTACACAATATTCATTCTGCACTGAGGCCTACCTTAGTGGTGTAGTGTCAAGGAGACTGCCTCAACAATGCTCCCCCTACATTTTCAGCATCGGACCAGCGACAAAAATCGTGACACGGAACTTACATTTTCACGATTTTCATTGCCATGATGTGTTAGGATTTCTTTAGGGCCGATATATATATATATATATATATATATATATATATATATATATATATATATTAAGAAAATGAAGACCCATGTGATAGTTTCAAACATTTAATTCCCCGACGTTTCGGTCATTAACAACGACCATCTTTATCGAATTGAACTCTAATAGGAATACAAGAAATATTTTCAAGAATTAAATGACAAAATTAAATAAAGAGGGTAAACAATTTAATATCAGTTAAAATATGAAAAATAAGTTAAATTTAAAGGTACAAGAATCAGAATCGAAACCAGAAAGAAAAGCAAGCAGTTGAATATGTTAATTTACGAATATATGATAATGAAAAATTATAAATGAAAACAATTAAAATACAAGGGGTAAAGCGATCAATAAATACGAGTTTCACCAAGAAACGAAAATTTAAAGCTTAATTAAACCATATGGGATTAACTGCATAATTACAATTGCATTATTGCAAATATAATTCTCGATTTATAAGGCGGAGCTAGAATGGATAAACTTATTTTTCCATTCTCTTCAAAAGAAGGGATAACATTTATACAAGCTAATTGATAGCAATCCTTTTAGATTGCCTAGAAGAGATGGACTATACGTTCTCCTCTCGTGATTGTGAGAAGAGCTCCTTCCGAGGGCTTTATGAAGAGCTTAGTTAGCCATAACATTGCCTTCTTAGCCGCATATATATATATATATATATATATATATATATATACTACTTATTTTTAAATTGATTGGGGGGAACTAAATGGTTCAAAATTCTCCTATCTTTAAAACACGCACCCATCATTAGTCTGAGAATATTTATTGCCTATTTTTACTTGTTTTCAGAACACATATTTTGCAGACAATGTTATTAACCTACACAATTTTGTCAGGCGCTGCCTCTTAAATGGATAGAAATATTGCGTGTAATGTAATAGACACTCTGAGAGAAATTTCTATTTCATGGAAAGTTTTAATAATATTGAGATGTGTAGCGGGTTTTCTTCCCTAGTTAATTACGTGATCCGTCTCTTTTCAAATGTGGATAAGAAATTAAACCAAAGAATTATTATTTGAACGAGTTGAAGTTTTTTTATTAATTCTAACAAGAGAGGACGTTCAGTTCTTTCTCATTCATCAAGGTAGTATCTTTCAGTTATTGATTTTAATTAAAATTTCACGCCAAATTGCATTCAATATTTATTTCTGAAAATACATTAAGCTCTCTTCTGCCCATCATTTTAGAAACTAATATTTCGATTAAGATTTTTTCCTTTTCGGTGTAAGACGACATATTTATGGTAGGTGAGGTTATTTGTACTTAAATATATAGTAATTACAGACATTGCAAACAGATCATCTAAGCTCGATGATATTCTGTTCTAAGCAACGTTTAAGAATTGTTCCATTTTGATTGCGCCAATGACATGCTTGATTAATTGCAATACAATTAGGTTCTATGAAAATATATATTTATTAAAGATTAATAAAGAGGATGAATGATGATTAAAAATAGGATTAAGTTCGACGTTCACAGAGCACTGATAATTGTAGTGAAATTAAGAAGCTGCTAGAGACCGCAGGCTTTTTGCCGTTGCGATGGGTCGTTTTCTGAATGTAGGAGTGCGCCGTAGGGCTTTGTTAAGAATCGTGACGACAGGAAGCTTTTGACCAAAGCTAAAACCATCGAAATCTCTGAGTTCCTTACGTGTTTTACTGGTGAATAAATGCTCGAAAGGGTGTGTTCTCACCTTGAATTGGCGGCTGGTTTACCTTGCCTGAGTAACTTGATGGGGGCATGTTGTAGCAGTAGGGTGGGCTTGCTGATTTGGGTTGTAGGGACGAAGACACTTGCAATTATCTTCAAAATAATGCAAAAATAGAAAGCTGAACACTAGGTTGTCCAGCTTATTTAATTCTCTGTTGGCAAGGAATGTATCATTGCGTCTTTAATGTCGGATCAGCCTCGCTCGCTCTAACCAAACTCCACCTCAAAAAGGAGTCTTTGCCCAAACGTAATTTTGTGGTGGACTGAAACTGACGCGAGAGTTCAAAATTGACAGAGAGTTGCTTGTTAAACTTTATTCCGTTTTTTTATTCCTTCCCAAGAATCCTTTATCACTTAGTTGTTGTTCAATATAATAAGCTACGGATCCTCTTGATTCTTGCCACATGAGCTATAGCTAGCCTAGTGGATACGACGTTGGATTTTTGATTTCGAAGCAATGGCTCAATAGTAGCGAGATTGGACACGAAACTTATAGCAGCGTTACCACCTGCCGTCCCCCAACTATCAGGCGGTTACGCTAATAAACATCCCCAATGAGTAAATAGCTACGCACGCATCACATACATATACAATCACAACTCCACTCTCATTTCTCTTCCCGTCTCCACAGTGAAACTTATCTAATTTGTCTCCTGTTACGGGGAACTCCGTCGATGGACTTTTAGTGTTCTCCCCTTTGGCGGGCATTTATTCTTTCCTTTGGTGACTGCCAAGGATGATCCCACAGCATAAACCACATAAAGAGCTATCACTACGCCACGCAAATCCAAACTAAACAAAAACAAAGAGAACAAAATAAAAACAATACAAAGGAAAAGGCCCCGAAAAGCGATCTGCAACAAGCAACGACGAACAGGTATTCACAAGATAGCCCAGGTCCCGGAGGCTGGCTCGCATTCCTATGCGAGCTGAACACGCAGTCTACAGTCTATAGAATTGAATACTAAGGAGGAGTCTCCCTCACTCCTGCATTCTCTCAAAACTCAATCACGCCTCAATGCCTATGCAAGAGATGCTCACAAAAATATATTGGGGAAGAAGATAGTGATCCTGGTTGTTACGAGACTGCGACAGGTACCGGTCATGGAAGTATTAATCACTATATGTTACTGTCTTGAGGATTAGGTACTCTTCATAGAAAGGATCAGAGGGCCCCTCCATCAAATGAAGCTGCGTCTCACACGTGTGTCCAATTCGGAGGTGACCATAAATGACTTGATAATATTGAGGCATTAAGAGGCAGATTTGTCGTGGCAAAAAGTAATGGCTTAATGGCACGTAACATTAAATTCCAGGCCGCTGGCTCGCATCTCTCTTGCCATGTAGGCTGAAGTGTTGCACTAATCCCTGCCATGAAGTCAGAGTGAGGAATAAAAAAATGCCGCTCCGGTGGCACAATCTGTGAGGATAGTCGTCAGCACTCACATTTCTCGCAAACCCTAAATGTATAGGATCCCAGCAGGATACAATCTCGATATCCTCCCGCCTTAGAATATCCATAGCATCGAATACACTGTGAACAAGAGGATGCGAAGATCCCAAAGTTTCTAGGACACAACGCGCTCTTTGAATCGTTATGAATCGCAAGTTGGTCTCACCCACTTTCGACCTTCCCAGAGTATCAGATTTTTTGCGAGTCCCATCCCCCACTTGGTTTAAGGTAATAAGATACAAGAAAGAAATTTCGTGATTTGTTCTTTTGTTCCCAATCAGTAGCATGATTCTTTGTAGCAAAGTTTACATACACACAGTGTAGGCCATGAATGGTCTTTTGCAGTCTCCTTCTTTTCTTATGTTCTTATGTTCTTATTATAATTTCATACACTAACTATTTTCTAAATGAAAATTTTAAAAAACTAAACAAGGATTTTAAATATTGTCAAATGAGGAAGAAAGATGTAATCTATGCTTAGGAGTGTTTTATGGTCCCGGATGTAAATAGAAATAAAAAAAATATAAATTTTAAACGCTAACCACAGACGCTATTCTTACATTAAATTGACGTTTAAATTCCATGCCTGGGTTAAATGATGATGATAAAAGGAATGGAAGAATTACCTTTAATCTTCGTATTGACTTTACTATTTGGATGGAAGCGAGTAATAGAAATTTTGACACTTGAAAGACGAGATTAAAAGAATTAAAACATCAATTAGCAAAGAAATTAATATCTTGAAGCAAATCAGGCCTCATCCACAAATTCTCTCAAGAGAGAGCAATAATCTAGCTTGCATAGGTTAGCTTTAGTATTAATTGCCACCTATTTCCTAATTAATCCAAATCTGTGGTCATTGCCTCTGTCACCATTGGAGGTTCATAATTTATGCAAAGAGGCCTCAATAACTTCCGAATCATTAAGAAATAATACTCATCGCATAATTCGTTTTGATATGAATATTTCTATAATTTTTAAGAAAAATTCTGTTAATTTTGAATGTTAGAAATACACACTAAATTTATGACGAATTTCGATAAGGACATTAAAAAATGAATGAGGCTTAACCGACGGCATAAAATTTAAAAGTATAATAATAATTTAAACATTAAATCGATATATTATTTATCTTCGAATTAAAATGGAGGGTAAATATTCTAAGTGAAAAGAAGCAGGTATGACCTGAGATGACCGAAGGGGGATGGAAGGGAACCCGGTCTCCTCTCTCCCCACCAGTGCCCGGTTTAAAGGACAATCGGAGGAGAGAGAGAGAATCAAGAGAAAGAGAGGGAGAGGAAGAGTAGAGGATAGATATAGCAAAGTTTGAAATATCGTAATAGACTTGATACGTGACTTAAGTGGTCGGTGGACCTACAGCTTTACGTGGACTGAAAACCACGGTGTGTTTAATATCCTTTTCTATTTACTCTTTCTATTATGCCCCTGCCCCACGTATTCTGTGTTTAGTTCCTAAGTTGTGAAGGATAAAAGAAAAATGTAGGGAGAAGTATAAGGAAGTAGTAGGGTTGCAATTGAATGCTAATTTGCATGGAGGTCATGCTAATCTCTGTCATTTTAGTTATGTAATAGTATTGAAATTGATAGTTTAGGTAGTAATTACCTTAGTATCAGGTTTATGCTTCAATGTTGTCTTATGATATGTATTTTGATTCTTTTAATTGTTGTGAGACGTTCAAACCGTTGTTGTTAATGTTGTTTCGATCGTTGGTAAATGTTTTCCTTTCTATTTTATTTGATTTTATTTAATTAGTTTTTTACGTCTGATGTAAAACTATATTTGTTTACTTACTCTCTCCTTGCTTTCCAAATTATCCCGTGAATAATTCTTCTTTATCTTGATCGATCCTTGTTGTGTAAGTAGGGAATAGTCTATGCGACCGCCCCTGCTCTCTCTGATTGATCAAGTCCATAGTTTCCTCTCCAATTTCTCGTTGCGTGTTTTTAATCAGTTTCTTGGCCTTTTTCCCTATAATCTTGTTGAGTGGTTTGATCTTCGCTTCCCGATGTAGATCTTGTTTTCTTCTTCTGTCCCTTCTTCTTGTGTTTGTGATTACTGAAACTGCTTTGTTTTGTATACGCTGCAGTTTGGTAATATTACTATTTGAAATGGTATACATAGGGATAACTAGATATACCATTGCCGATTGAATTATTGCATGGTATATTTTATTTTTATTTTTTCGGTTAAGGGATCTGAGCCTGTAAAGTATCCCCAGTACCCTTCTTCCTTTTCTAGCTCTTTCTTTCACATGCTTCGAGTATCCTGTCTTTGTAATTGTTAGTCCTAGAACTTTAGTTTCATTTGTGTATTCGTATCTCTCTCCTTGGATTAGAATGTCACTGAGTCTTCTCCTGTAAATTGGCCTGATCTTAAATTTGTTCCTGTTAGGAAAAATCTGCCATTGTTTCTCGTAAACGTTGATTCTTCTTATTTCTTCTGCCGTTAGTCGTGCCTGCATTTGTGTGACCTTGTCTGCGAAATGTATATTGAGACATTCATGAGTAAATGGTGGAGTAATGTCCGAAGTATAAACAGAGTATAATGTGGGGCTCAGACACCACCCTTGCGGAAGGCCAGTCTCCATCTTAAATTTATCTCCGTGGTGGTTCTTCATTTCGATATATGCGTCTCTATGCGTACAATAGTTACATATTAGTCCTTCTAGCTTGCTGTTTATGCGTAACTGTAATATTTTATAATGCATTCCTTTAATCCATGATCGGGCGAATGCTTTTTAAACGTTCCTGCAGACGATATCAACGCTAGCCTTTCCTTTTTAGCTTCAGCTATTTTTTTTGTAATGACCGCGAGGGCCATTTCCGTGCTCCTTTTCTTCCTAAATCCGAATTGAAATTTGTTTAGGTTATTCTCTTCCAGGTGTTCACTTAAACGATGGTTGATTATTTTCTCAAACACGTTTCCGATGAAGTCGGGTAGAGATAATGGTTTATAATTCTCTAATCGTGTTGTAGATTTACCCGCTTTTGTAATAAAGATCATTTTGTCTACCTTTATTTTTTTCGGAATAAAATAGAAGAAAAGGTTTGAGAGTGTAAAAGGCTAATGCGTCCAGAGCTATCCCGCCCCATCTCTTCTCTTCTGACCCGGACTCCCCCAATTTTTACCCTTTTGCCCAATCTCTGTGCCTTGCGGCACCGGTGAGAGGGTAACAAGTGAAATAGAAGGAGGACAGAGGGAAGTAGAATAAATGGAGCGATAGTATAGCAAGAAACTAGTAGCAGATCAAACAGATGATTTCCGGGAAGTTTGTTTGTTTGTATAGGTTTATTGTGCAATACATTTATACATAGTACGTAAATATAATATATAAAAGAATATACAAATACGCCTAAATACCTTTCACAAAGTGGGGAGCCCAACAGTGTTGGCGTGCAGCAAGACGCGGCGTTATGTCCCACGCGTGGCTTGTCTGCTACTAATCTTTGGCGGTGGCGGTGGTCCTCACCACCCGTCGCCCGGCTGGGTGTGGGCGGCGATCAGCGCGGCGGGGGTGTTGATCTCAGCACCTCCAGCAGCTCGATTGTCGGTGTGTGGTGCTACAACTGAGCGTCTCTTCCCTCTCGCGCCCTCAGTAGTGCGCCTCTTACAGGGTGATGGGCTGGTGCCAGCTCTGGCCTGAAGCAGGCGGTAGCTGGGCAGAAGAGGAGGTAGTGCACCAGTGGGCGCCAGGAGCGGCCACCGCAGTGTTCGCACTTCCCGAAGTTTTGATTGATTGTATAGGTTTATTGTGCAATAGCGTACATTTATACATAATCATAATACAAATAATAATAAAATAAAAACAAAACAAACAAACAACAAAAAAACAAACAAAAAAGACAAATACAGTAATAATATGATACAATAATATAAATACATGTATAAATGCACACATTACACAAAGCGGGCAGCCCGTCAGTGTTGGCGTGCAGTAAGACGTGGTGGAGCGTCCCACGCGTTTCTTATCTGCTGCAAGTGGGTGGCGTCGGTCTTCATCACCTGTCGCCCGACTGGGCGCGAGCGGCCATCAGCGCGGAGGGGGTGCTGTTCTCAGCACCTCCAGCAGCTCGTTTGTTGGGGTGTGGCGGACCACCTGGGCGGCTCTTGCCTCTCGCGCCCTCAGTAGGGCGCCTCTTACAGGGGCAGGGGCTGGCGCTCGCTCTGGCCTGAGGCGGGTGGTGGCTGGGCAGGAGAGGAGGTAGTGCACCAGTGGGCGCCGGGAGCGGCCGCCGCAGTGTTCGCACCTCCCTGCCACAAAGTCGGCGTGCAGCTCTTCCCGCGTGGAGTAGCCCAGCCTCACACGCTGTAGCAGCACGCCATTCGCTCTGGGCTGCTGGAAGGATGGGTTCAGTGGGCGATAGGCTGTGGCTGCAGCATACCACGCCGCTTGCCTCTTGATTGCTTCCCATTCTTGGTGCTGCTGGTGGGCGTTGTGGGCGGCCCTGCGTTTAACCTGCACCTTGAGCTGCTGCAGGCTGGGAGGCACGGTCCAGGTGATGATGGGGCCGTGGGTGGCTCGCTTGGCAGCCTCGTCGGCAGCATCGTTGCCGCGCACACCAACGTGGCTGGGAATCCAGTGGAGCCGGACACGCCTGCCCTGAGCTGCCAGGTCCTGCAGGGTGCACAGGATGGTGGTGGTGAGGTGGATGTTGTCCCGGTTGTGGTCGTGGGCGTGAGCGTGCTGCAGCGCCTGTAGTCCCGACTGAGAGTCAGTGTGTATCACCACAGTGGCCTCCCGGCGGAGCAGAGCGTGCTGGAGGGCGTGCAGGATTGCTACCAGCTCCGTCTGGAGGGTGGAGCAGTGGTCTGATGTCCTCCACGCTTGCGTCAAGCCGCTCGTGACGAAGGCGGCGCCGGACCTCCCGCTGTCGGGGTCGACGGAGCCGTCGGTGAAGTACACTGCGCTGCCTGGCTCCGTGACCTCAGACATGGCCATGAGGGCGTGCTGGCGCAGCTCCTCGGTGAGGCAGTTCGCTTTGCTGTCGGGCAACTGTGTGGCGGTGAAGTGTGCGGCGGGGGGGTCCCATGGTGGTGGTGGAACGTAGGCGGGGTGGAGGGTGTCGGGGTCGCGCCACAGCCAGTTCTCTGCCCGGTTGAGGGAGTTGGTTGCTATGCTGACGTTTGCGAGCCACCTGTTGTTACGCAGACACTGGATGCCCTGCGCCACGGCCATTCGGAGTCTCCTCTGCGCAACACCTTCAACGTCGCGCTGGAGCACTCTGGCCACCCGACAGGCCACAATGCAATCCACCATGGCGGTGAGGGGCACCAGGTTGGCCTCACTTTTCATGACACAGGCAGTGCACCACCTGGGTGCCCCTAACATGGTCCTCATGGCGGTGTTTTGTATTACCTCCAGGCGCTGTTGCTGCTGCCGGGGCAGCGCTACAAGGACCGGTGCACTGTAGTCCACTAGGGAGCGCACTGCCTGGAGGTAGTAGAGGCGAAGAACGGGGAAGGTTGCACCAGCGCTCGGCCGCGTCATGGCCCTCATCACATTCAGCCAGGCCTGCGTCCGCTCCCTCAGGTGCGTGACATGTTGCGTGAAGGACAGCCGTCTGTCCACCCACACTCCGAGGTACTGGTAGGAGTCGGTCCAGGCCAGGCCGACTCCTTGGACGCGAAGCTGCTGGCCAGCAGGTTTGCAAGTCTTGATGGCCATGGCCTGGGACTTCTCTGCCGAGATCTTGAGCCCCAGCTCTTCGCACTTGGCAGTGATGAGGTGCAGCGCTTCTTGGGCCCGCGCGAGCTTGTCGCCGCGCCCGGTGACGACGAGTGCCAGGTCGTCGGCGTAGCTGAGGAGGATGGTTCCTTCCCGATAGGGGAGGGCGACCAGCTGTTCCATCAGCACGTTGAAAAGGAACGGACTGAGGATGCCGCCCTGGGGTGTCCCGTTCTCGAAGGTAAGGTAGGAAGACTTGTGACCCTGGAACTTCACGCGGGCTCGGCGCTGGTGAAGGTAGTCCTGGAGCCAGCCCAGCAGTCTCCCTCGGATGCCCTTCCTCACAAGGGCGGCCAGAATGGCGCGGGGGCTAGCCAGCTCGAAAGCCTTCTCGAGGTCAAGGAAGACTACGATGGTGGGCTGGTTGTTGGCGTGAGCCAGGAGGGTGATGAGGCAGTCCGCAGTGCTCACCCCCCTGGTGTAGCCGAACACGTGGTGATGAAGGCTTCCCACGCTCCACTGTAGGCGAGTCAGCACCATCTTCTCCGCCGATTTTCCGGTGCAGCTCAGGGGGGAGATTGGCCTGAAGGTGGTGCGATTCTTCGGCTTGGGGATGGGCTGGATGTCGGCGTCCTTCCAGGAGGGCGGCAGACGGCCTGCCAACCATGACGCGTTCAGAAGGGCTAGCAGCGCGGCGTCCCCGGCGGGCCCAGCGTGCGCCAGCATAGAGTACCGCACTCCGTCGGCTCCCGCCGCTGTGTCACGTCGACGTTTCGCCCTGGCCAGCTCCTCAAGCGTGAAAGGCTGGTCCGTCACGTGCGGCTGGCCCCGCGCCTCCCTGCCCTCTTCGTCGCGCTGTGGGCGTAGCTGCTGCTGGAGGTAGCTGGTGTGGGGAGGAAGCTGCTCGCTAGAACCCCTCGCTGTAAAGCAGTTCGCCAGCCGATCTGCCCTTTTGCTGTGGGCGTGGATGGGCAGCTGGGCGGGTCGGGCGGCGCCTGAGGCCTTCCTGAAACTTCCCCACAGCTGGCCGAGGGAGGTGTGTTGGCTGAAAGAGGCGCACCACTCCAGCCACTTTGCCTCCCTGGCGCTTAGGGACACCTGTCGCGCGCGGGCTACCACGTCCTGCAGGAGCTGCAGGTTGATAGCCGTTGGGCGCTTCTCGTACAACCTCCTGTGGACGTTGACGCGGTGATTGTGCTCCCGGACTTCCTCGTTATAAAACCACCAGTCCGGGCGCCGGCGGCGATTTGAGGCTGTCCTGGGCATGGCCGCGTAAGCTGCACTCTCTATGGCCGCCGTAAGGTCCCTCTCCTGCAGGTGCAGGTCCGCTGGAGGCACATACGTGGACCACCATTGCGCCAGGGAGGCTTGGAACTTTGCACAATCCGCCCTCCTGACGTTCCACTGGGGCGGCGGGAGAGGAGGAGCTGGTGGGGCCACAGTGAGGCTGGTGAGAGTCCCGTAATGGTCGCTGGTGAGGGTAGGGTGGACCTGCCAGGTGGCACCGGGCTGTAGGTCGCCCGACACCAGCGTGAGGTCGAGCCGCCCCCCATGGACGTGCGTGGCCTCCCCTGTGTTCAGTAGTCGAACGGCAGGAACTTCTTTGAGCAGGTCGGCCAGGTGGCGCCCGGTCACGTTAGTGGGTGACACAGACTGCAGCACGGGGTGGTGGGCGTTGAAGTCGCCCGCTACAAGGAGGCTGGAGTGGGATGCGAGGGAGAGCAGCTCCCCAACATCCAGCGGGAACCGCTGGCTCCTGTATATATTGTATACAGTGAGAGTGAGCGGCCCCAGCTGTAGCTCCAGTGCCAGGACCTCCACGCCGTCACCACAGTACACGGGTGCGGCGATCCTCTTGTGCGGGATGGTGTTTCGTATGAGGGCTGCACAGCCACGCCCATTTCCGTCACCAGCCGGAAGCGAGTGGAGGGTGTAGCCTGTGACTCGCCATTCAAAGCTGGCGGGCGTGAGAGTCTCCTGTAGGAAAACCAGGTCCAGGTCTTCTTGGAAGACGGCTTGCAGCAGCTCATGTTTCTTGGGGCGGAGCCCCTGAACATTCCACTGCAGCACCCTCAGCGTGGGCGCCGGTGCGTGGGCTGGGCTGTCAATCCGTGCCTCCATCTTGGTTGTGGGCGTGCGGTGGGTGCAGAGGGTGTTGGATGGGACCTCTCGGCGTGGTAGATGATGGTTGGGGCTGGAGGGCTCCCTCTGTGACGGCGGTTAACACCTCTTCGCGGAGGAGTGCGTCGAGGTCCTGCTCGGTGGGGGCTGCGGTGCCCTGCCGGCGGTCGAGCAGCTTCTTCACCAGCTGTACGACACACGCGAGGATGACGTCCACGATGGCTCTGCCCTCCTCATTGAGTCCCTCGCAATAACCCGGGGGTCCACGTTGAGACCCTGTCGCTGGTTGGGCATTGTGTAGCACCGTGGACTGCTCCTCGTCTGGGCGGGCGCGGTGGGCCCGACGCCTGTGTCCCTTCCTCCTCTGTGGCTTTGGGACAGAGGGGGTGGGTTGCTGGGTCGAGGTGTGAGCGGAGTTGCTGGCTGTGCAGGTACTGGTACCCTCTCTCGCTCCCTGCCTGTCCTCTTCCCCTGTCTCGACCTGACTTGTGCCAGGCTGTTGAGGGGTAAGGGGTGGGTGGGAGGTCCACGCCGGCCTGTTTGGTGGTGGCGCTGGAACAAGGCGTCGGTTGCCTTGTTGCTGGGAAGGCCCACGTGGTTCCCCCTGCCTTTGCCGCTCCCCCTCCTGTGTACCCCCCAGACGTGTGCCGGGCAGGCCGAGAGTCGCGGGTTGATGGCTAACCCACGCCGACCCGATTGGGGGTGGCGCGGCAATGAACCGACGCTCTCTTCTTTGGGTTGGGGGGGGCACGTGGTTCCATCTGCTGCTGCTGCCGCCGGTGACCCCGTGACATCCTTCTCTGTCGCTCGGGGCACTTCGTGTTCCAAGCGTGGTGCCCCTTGGTGCAGTTGGGGCACCGTGCCATGGTGGAATCGCTGGCCTTGAGGCGACCGATACACTCCTCCGTCGGGTGCGCTTGGCTGCACACGCCGCACTTGACGGAGTTTTGGCACATAACCTGGAGATGCCCGAAGCGCTGGCACTTGTAGCATCTCACAGGCTCACCTTGGTAGGGGCGCAGGGCGTAGCGGCCCCAGCTGCCTAGGTCCAGCTTGGGTGGTGGCGGCCCCTCGTACACTACAAGGATCTGCCTGGTTGGGACCTTGTCTCTGTGTGCGAGGAGCCGTGTTGCCGAGAGCACGTGGGGGTGAGCCTCGACGGCCTGGAGTGGCAGAGTGTTCGGATACCGTTGAAGCACCAACTTGTGCCTCTTCACTCTGGGGTCGAGAAGGATCACTCGATCCCCCTCCTCGGCAAGGCGGCGCAGCATGGCCTCCGACCCATCGTCTTTCGGGGTGAGGACGTATTCGCCGTTGAGAGTAGGGCGAATGACTATCCGCAGGCCAGGGTGTGCTCTCTCCAGCTCAGTTACAGCCTGGTAGGCACTGCTAGTGTTGCTCTGGTGCACCAGTTTAAACTTGTGCCGAGGTCCTCGTCGGGAATGAGACACTGTTACCCAGCCTGCCTCATTCTCCTGCTGGGCCTCCTCGGTCTGGGGGCTCTCGTCGATGACGAGGCGACCGCTTTCATCGCTGCGGGCCTCCTCTGCCTGTGAGAACTCCGGCTCCAGTGTTCGGGCGGTCCTCTTCGGCCTGGAAGTCTCGTTCGGTGAGGGTGGACTTAACCCATTCCGCGTCCGCTTGGCAGACTTCGGCGTGGTGGCTATGGACGCCGCCCCTTGCATCGTGGCGTCACTCTTGCGATTGATTGATTTTATAGGTTTATTGTGCAATAGAGTACATTTATACATAATCATAATACAAATAATAATAAAAAAAAAACAAAGCAAACCAACAACAAAAAAAAACGTCAAAAAAGACAAATACAGTAATAATATGATACAATAATATAAATACATGTATAAATGCACACATTACACAAAGCGGGCAGCCCGTCAGTGTTGGCGTGCAGTAAGACGTGGTGGAGGGTCCCACGCGCATTTTGTCTGCTGCAAGTGGGTGGCGTCGGTCTTCATCACCTGTCGCCCGGCTGGGCGCGAGCGGCGATCAGCGCGGAGGGGGTGCTGTTCTCAGCACCTCCAGCAGCTCGTTTGTTGGGGTGTGGCGGACCACCTGGGCGGCTCTTGCCTCTCGCGCCCTCAGTAGGGCGCCTCTTACAGGGGCAGGGGCTGGCGCTCGCTCTGGCCTGAGGCGGGCGGTGGCTGGGCAGGAGAGGAGGTAGTGCACCAGTGGGCGCCGGGAGCGGCCGCCGCAGTGTTCGCACCTCCCTGCCACAAAGTCGGCGTGCAGCTCTTCCCGCGTGGAGTAGCCCAGCCTCACACGCTGTAGCAGCATGCCGTTCGCTCTGGGCTGCTGGAAGGATGGGTTCAGTGGGCGATAGGCTGTGGCTGCAGCATACCACGCCGCTTGCCTCTTGATTGTTTCCATTCTTGGTGCTGCTGGTGGGCGTTGTGGGCGGCCCTGCGTTTAACCTGCACCTTGAGCTGCTGCAGGCTATGGCGCACGGTCCAAGTGATGATGGGGCCGTGGGCGGCTCGCTTGGCAGCCTCGTCGGCAGCATCGTTGCCGCGCACGCCAACGTGGCTGGGAATCCAGTGGAGCCGGACACGCCTGCCCTGAGCTGCCAGGTCCTGCAGGGTGCACAGGATTGTGGTGGTGAGGTGGATGTTGTCCCGGGTGTAGGCGTGGGCGTGGGCGTGCTGCAACGCCTGTAGTCCTGACCGAGAGTCAGTGTGTATCACCACAGTGGCCTCCCGGCGGAGCAGAGCGTGCTGGAGGGCGTGCAGGATTGCTACCAGCTCCGTCTGGAGGGTGGAGCAGTGGTCTGATGTCCTCCCCGCTTGCGTCAAGCCGCTCGTGACGAAGGGGGCGCCGGACCTCCCGCTGTCACGGGCGACGGAGCCGTCGGTGAAGTACACTGCGCTGCCTGGCTCCGTGACCTCAGACATGGCCATGAGGGCGTGCTGGCGCAGCTCCTCGGTGAGGCAGTTCGCTTTGCTGTCGGGCAACTGTGTGGCGGTGAAGTGTGCGGCGGGGGGGTCCCATGGTGGTGGTGGAACGTAGGCGGGGTGGGGGGTGTCGGGGTCGCGCCACAGCCAGTTCTCTGCCCGGTTGAGGGAGTTGGTTGCTAGGCTGACGTTTGCGAGCCACCTGTTGTTACGCAGGCACTCGATGCCCTGCGCCACGGCCATTCGGAGTCTCCTCTGCGCAACACCTTCAACGTCGCGCTGGAGCACTCTGGCCACCCGACAGGCCACAATGCAATCCACCCTGGCGGTGAGGGGCACCAGGTTGGCCCCACTCTGCACGACACAGGCAGTGCACCACCTGGGTGCCCCTAACATGGTCCTCATGGTGGTGTTTTGTATCACCTCCAGGCGCTGTTGCTGCTGCCGGGGCAGCGCTACAAGGACCGGTGCACTGTAGTCCACTAGGGAGCGCACTGCCTGGAGGTAGTAGAGGCGGAGGACGGGGAAGGTTGCACCAGCGCTCGGCCGCGTCATGGCCCTCATCACATTCAGCCGGGCCTGCGTCCGCTCCCTCAGGTGCGTGACATGCTGCGTGAAGGACAGCCGTCTGTCCACCCACACTCCGAGGTACTGGTAGGAGTCGGTCCAGGCCAGGCCGACTCCTTGGACGCGAAGCTGCTGGCCAGCAGGTGTGCAAGTCTTGATGGCCATGGCCCGGGACTTCTCTGCCAAGATTTTGAGCCCCAGCTCTTCGCACTTGGCAGTGATGAGGTGCAGCGCTTCTTGAGCCCGCGCAAGCTTGTCGCCGCGCCCGGTGACGACGAGCGCCAGGTCGTCGGCGTAGCTAAGGAGGATGGTTCCTTGACGATAGGGGAGGGCGACCAGCTGTTCCATCAGCACGTTGAAAAGGAACGGGCTGAGGATGCCACCCTGGGGTGTCCCGTTCTCGAAGGTAAGGTAGGAAGACTTGTGACCCTGGAACTTCACGCGGGCTCGGCGCTGGTGAAGGTAGTCCTGGAGCCAGCCCTGCAGTCTCCCTCGGATGCCCTTCCTCACAAGGGCGGCCAGTATGGCGCGGGGGCTAGCCAGCTCGAAAGCCTTCTCGAGGTCAAGGAAGACTACGATGGTGGGCTGGTTGTTGGCGTAAGCCAGGAGGGTGATGAGGCAGTCCGCCGTGCTCACCCCCCTGGTGTAGCCGAACACGTGGTGATGAAGGCTTCCCACGCTCCACTGTAGGCGAGTCAGCACCATCTTCTCCGCCGTTTTTCCGGTGCAGCTCAGGAGGGAGATTGGCCTGAAGGTGGTGTGATCCTTCGGCGTTGGGATGGGCTGGATGTCGGCGTCCTTCCAGGAGGGCGGCAGACGGCCCGCCAACCACGACGCGTTCAGAAGGGCTAACAGCGCGGCGTCCCCGGCCGGCCCAGCGTGCGCCAGCATAGAGTACCGCACTCCGTCGGCTCCCGCCGCTGTGTCACGTCGACGTTTCGCCCTGGCCAGCTCCTCAAGCGTAAAAGGCTGGTCCGTCGCGTGCGGCTGGCCCCGCGCCTCCCTGACCTCTTCGTCGCGCTGTGGGCGCAGCTGCTGCTGGAGGTAGCTGGTGTGGGGAGGAAGCTGCTCGCTAGAACCCCTCGCTGTAAAGCAGTTCTCCAGCCGATCTGCCTCTTGCTGTGGGCGTCGGTAGGCAGCTGGGCGGGTCGGGGTGGCGCCTGAGGCTTTCCTGAAGCTCCCCCACAGCTGGCCGAGGGAGGTGTGTTCGCTGAAAGAGGCGCACCACTCCAGCCACTTTGCCTTCCTGGCGCTCAGGGACACCTGTCGCGCGCGGGCTACCACGTCCTGCAGGAGCTGCAGGTTGATAGCCGTTGGGCGCTTCTCGTACAACCTCCTGTGGACGTTGACGCGGTGATTGTGCTCCCGGACTTCCTCGTTATAAAACCACCAGTCCGGGCGCCGGCGGCGATTTGAGGCTGTCCTGGGCATGGCCGCGTAAGCTGCACTCTCTATGGCCACCGTAAGGTCCCTCTCCTGCAGGTGCAGGTCCGCTGGAGGCACATACGTGGACCACCACTCGGCCAGGGAGGCTTGGAACTTTGCCCAAACCGCCCTCCTGACGTTCCACTGGGGCGGCGGGAGAGGAGGAGCTGGTGGGGCCACAGTGAGGGTGGTGAGGGTCCCGTAATGGACGCTGGAGAGGGTAGGGTGGACCGGCCAGGTGGCACCGGGCTGTAGGTCGCTTGACACCAGCGTGAGGTCGAGCCGACCCCATGGACGTGCGTGGCCTCCCCTGTGTTCAGTAGTCGAACGGCAGGAACTTCTTCGAGCAGGTCGGCCAGGTGGCGCCGGGTCACGTTAGTGGGTGACACAGACTGCAGCACGGGGTGGTGGGCGTTGAAGTCGCCTGCTACAAGGAGGCTGGAGTGGGATGCGAGGGAGAGCAGCTCCCTAACATCCAGCGGGTACCGCTGGCTGCTGTATATATTGTATACAGTGAGAGTGATCGGCCCCAGCTGTAGCTCCAGTGCCAGGACCTCCACGCCGTCACCACAGTACACGGGTGCGGCGATCCTCTTGTGCGGGATGGTGTTTCGTATGAGGGCTGCACAGCCACGCCCATTTCCGTCACCAGCCGAAAGCGAGTGGAGGGTGTAGCCTGCGACTCGCCATTCAAAGCTGGCGGGCGTGAGAGTCTCCTGTAAGAGAACCAGGTCCAGGTCTTCTTGGAAGACGGCTTGCAGCAGCTCATGTTTCTTGGGGCGGAGCCCCTGCACATTCCACTGCAGCACCCTCAGCGTGGGCGCCGGTGCGTGGGCTGGGCTGTCAATCCGCGCTTCCATCTTGGTTGTGGGCGTGCGGTGGGTGCAGAGGGTGTTGAGTGGGACCTCTCGGCGTGGTAGATGATGGGGGGGGGGCTGGAGGGCACCCTCTGTGACGGCGGTTAACACCTCTTCGCGGAGGAGTGCGTCGAGGTCCTGCTCGGTGGGGGCTGCGGTGCCCTGCCGGTGGTCGAGCAGCTTCTTCAAAAGCTGTACGACACACGCGAGAATGACGTCCACGATGGCTCTGCCCTCCTCATTGAGTCCCTCGCAATAACCCGGGGGTCCACGTTGAGACCCTGTCGCTGGTTGGGCATTGGGTAGCACCGTGGACTGCTCCTCGTCTGGGCGGGCGCGGTGGGCCCGACGCCTGTGTCCCTTCCTCCTCTGTGGCTTGGGGACAGAGGGGGTGGGTTGCTGGGTCGAGGTGTGAGCGGAGTTGCTGGCTGTGCAGGTACTGGTACCCTCTCTCGCTCCCTGCCTGTCCTCTTCCCCTGTCTCGACCTGACTTGTGCCAGGCTGTTGAGGGGTAAGGGGTGGGTCGGAAGCCCACGCCAGCCTTTTTGGTGGTGACGCTGGAACAAGGCGTCGGTTGCCTTGTTGCTGGGAAGGCCCACGTGGTTCCCCCTGCCTTTGCCGCTCCCCCTCCTGTGTACCCCCCAGACTTGTGCCGGGCAGGCCGAGAGTCGCGGGTTGATGGCTAACCCACGCCGACCCGATTGGGGGTGGCGCGGCAATGAACCGACGCTCTCTTCTTTGGGTTGGGGGGGCACGTGGTTCCATCTGCTGTTGCTGCTGCTGCCGCCGGTGACCCCGTGGCATCCTTCTCTGTCGCTCGGGGCACTTCGTGTTCCAAGCGTGGTGCCCCTTGGTGCAGTTGGGGCACCGTGCCGTGGTGGACTCGCTGGCCTTGAGGCGACCGATACACTCCTCCGTCGGGTGCGCTTGGCTGCACACGCCACACTTGATGGAGTTTTGGCACATGGCCTGGAGATGCCCGAAGCGCTGGCACTTGTAGCATCTCACAGGCTCACCTTGGTAGGGGCGCAGGGCGTAGCGGCCCCAGCTGCCTAGGTTTAGCTTGGGTGGTGGCGGCCCCTCGTACACTACAAGGATCTGCCTGGTTGGGACCTTGTCTCTGTGTGCGAGGAGCCGTGTTGCCGAGTGCACGTGGGGGTGAGCCTCGACGGCCTGGAGTGGCAGAGTGTTCGGATATCGTTGAAGCACCAACTTGTGCCTCTTCACTCTGGGGTCGAGAAGGATCACTCGATCCCCCTCCTCGGCAAGGCGGCGCAGCATGGCCTCCGACCCATCGTCTTTCGGGGTGAGGACGTATTCGCCGTTGAGAGTAGGGCGAATGACTATCCGCAGGCCAGGGTGTGCTCTCTCCAGCTCAGTTACAGCCTGGTAGGCACTGCTAGTGTTGCTCTGGTGCACCAGTTTAAACTTGTGCCGAGGTCCTCGTCGGGAATGAGACACTGTTACCCAGCCTGCCTCATTCTCCTGCTGGGCCTCCTCGGTCTGGGGGCTCTCGTCGATGACGAGGCGACCGCTTTCATCGCTGCGGGCCTCCTCTGCCTGTGAGAACTCCGGCTCCAGTGTTCGGGCGGTCCTCTTCGGCCTGGAAGTCTCGTTCGGTGAGGGTGGACTTAACCCATTCCGCGTCCGCTTGGCAGACTTCGGCGTGGTGGCTATGGACGCCGCCCCTTGCATCGTGGCGTCACTCTTGTTCTCCCATCAGCGCCACGGGTGCAAAGGGAAGAAGAGACAAATGCCCTCTTTACAAGCAGGACAGGAACAGGAGGTATCTCCAATCAACCCGTCCACGCTTGCTTCTGTCTCTTTTGAGAGCTACGGAAACAGGAGGAATCTCCAATCAGACCGTAGCTGCCCTTATGAGACAAACGAGGCAACCTTATTGCTCTACTCTCAAGGTTAATAGTTACCAAATGGTAACATTCTTGGGCGATTAACTCTCGTGGAAGTGGTGATGACTCGTCAGCTGCTTGGATGCACTTTTCAGTGTGATGCTGTTGAGCGTCACTCTTGTTCGCCCATCAAAACTATTATTAATCTAAATTAAACATGAAACACCGTCAAAGTAATATATAAAAATCTTTTAATAAATCATAATTTAAATGCCAGAAAAATATCTCAAATGTTTCTCATTTTAATTAACAAAGTTGCGTTTGTAAGGATAACTAAATAAATCTTTTTTAATTGCCAAGGAGACTGAGTGAATTCTAAATGTGGTGAAGCATTACAATTATGTAATATTAAGCTAATATATAAAGAAATTCGTATGAAAGACTGTAGAAATTACTTTCAATATTATTACCCTAATTTATATAATATAAATGGACTAAATTAACAAGACGTAAAAGGTTACTAAGAGAAGGGCGTCCAGTAAATAGAGAATTGGCGAACTTTCGAAATGAGCAAGTTAAGAAATAGAGCTCAATTTTAGGAGTAAATTATTCAATTGAAACTATTCAATCTTTAAATTTTTGTACGATGCACAGATCTAGCAATTGGAGGATTGAATAAAATGTGTAAAACTTAGTAAAAGAATTAAATTAGATAAAGTAAGGTGTTAGGATGTTCAATTAATGGTTAATGTAGTAATAATTCTCTTCGTCCAAATTTGAGATGCAAATGATATGTAGGAATTGAAGGGAGCTCAGTTTACAAACTGTACATACTTCTTGTTTTATATTATAATTAAAAATTAGACAGCTTAGTTATATTAATTTATTGTATTGTTATGTATGTGTTATTTTATGCAAGAATTGATTAAATTTGTTAAAGTAAAGTGATTCAAAGTATACCTCATAGATAAACCTTTCGTATGCATTATGAAATTGTATAATCGGGTAGAACATTATCTGCACTGTGATTTTATGTGAATACCGTCGCGCTGCCTCTCCACCGGGTGGTGAGGGTGCGTTTTATGTATTTGCGTGTTAAGCTCGTTTATGATGTTGCTTTCAAACTTTATGTCATAATATTCGTTGTGAATATGATTGGACTTGGACTTAAAAAGTTGGTGAAATTTAGAGAGAGATAGCGAGAGAGTAAAGTGGTTAAATTGGGTGAGTTTAAAGAATAGAGATGGTGTGGGAGACAAAATAAATAAGTCCCTGGTGAAAGGGTATCTCTGTTTTGTTTAAGTTTTAATGTTTTTTGGTTGTTTTTCTTTTGTTTTTATAAACTATAAAATTTATAACTTATACTAAATAAATTTAATCTGTTAATTTACTTAGGATAGATTTGACCTGATTGGTATTCAAACTTTTATTTGGGGTCAGTGAATTTCAGCTTTTGATTTTACTTCAAAAAAAATAGTAAAAATTGGTAATCTTAGTGTTGATATGTTATTAATACTAAAGAACCCTGAACATTGCACTAGTCATTTGTTGTATTTTGTTGTCATGTCGCCGTCTGTCAAAGCCTTGCTGCTTTTAAATGGTCTTTTTTGTCGAGCGACCTCGATGTCCAAGTGTGTACGAGAGAACCCGGGGGACAGGCGGGTGCGAATGGCTTTCCAGATCCTCTTTGCTCTCTCGTTAAGCGCTACGTTGATCGGAGATAATCCAACAGAGGCGTGGAGCTCCCTCTGTCTTTTGTGTTCACTTCTTCGAGTGTTTGTGATAATAAGCACCGCTTTGTTCTGAATTCTTTGTAGTTTCTCAATGCGGGTCTCGGCACTCGCGTTCAGTGGCACGGGATGGTACAGGAGTCCCGAGCGGATTCAAGCATCGAATATCCTGAGTTTATTAGAAAGATTTAAGGTACGGAACTTATAGAATTCTATCAAATCTCTCTTTGCTTTCGCGACTGTATGCTCGATATGCCTCGTATAACTTCGTGCTGATCTTGAGCCCCAGAACCGTCCCTTCTGTGCAGTTACTCATTCGTTCCCCGTCCACACGTATATGGTTAAAGGTCTTTCGAAACATGGGACTTATTGTGAATTTGGGGGCATTGGTTCATATCTTTCCTCTCCCTTCGAAGGAGATGATGTTAGCTATCTCCCTAGCCGTATTTCTCGCCATGAATTCCATGTGAATATAAGCGGCGGTACAAATTTGCGAAAAGTCTTCAGCGAACTGAACGTATACCGAGCCCCCAGAGTGGTTCAGGTAGGTGCCGTGTATAAATGTTGTATAAAAAGTGACTGAGACAGCCTCCTTGAGGGACCCCTGCTTCCAGTTCGAATTTGGGACCTTTATGTTCTCTGATTTGTATGTATGCACTTCTGTCCATTATGTAGTCGCACAAAATCCTCTCAAGAATGGGGTTGAGGACTACTTGAAGGATCTTAAATTATAGGTCTCTCTTCCAAACGTTGTCAAAAGCTTTTTTGACATCGCGGAGCACCAGGTTGGCATGCCTGTTATCTGTCTTGATCTTAGCGAGCTTTTCTGTGACAACGGCTATTGCCGTTTCGGTCCTTCTTTTCTGTCTGAAGCCGTGTTGCTTCTCGTTATTCTAGTTGGCTTCAACCATAAATTAGTTAACCCTGTTAGAGATATTGGGCGAAAGCTGGCAGGGCAGTCCGGGAGCTTTCCTGCTTTTAGGAGTAAAATCATCTTGACCAATTTCTACTGGTCGGGTAAATAGCCCGTTTTCAGAGCTGCGTTTATGATGTTTAGTAGACCGCTCCAAACGTTCAGCGGGGCCTGGATATAATTTTCGCGGGTCAGTCCGTGTAACCCGGGGCTCTTTAACGAAATGATTTTAGAGTAACGGAGAGTTCTAGGGCAGTGATTTACATACTATATTCATCCATTAATCTTTCTTGCGACACACAATGATGAGGAGAGGTATTATGTATTTGTGTTTAGTTTTTGTATTACGTCTTCTTCAAATTCGAGGTCGTTGTTGTCATTTTCTACTGGGGTAACTTTAAAAATTGAAGACCAGAAAATCTTAAAAGTTTTCTTCAATCTCTTCTGTCTCATTCAATGTTGTGTTGTTATATTTGATCGTGTAATTTGTGCATGGAAGTTTTCCTTTTAGACGTTATACTGTCTGCCAGAAAGTGTGAGAGTCCTTTTCTATGTCAAGCCTGTCTATAAGTCTCCCATAGTAGTGTTTGTTGGTCCGTGATTAGCGTCCGTAGTTCGTTTATTATTTCTCTTAGTCTTCTGTAGAGACTGTGTTTGGGGCCTATCAACGATACAACATTGGACAAGTCTCTATATTCTTGCGCCAGAGCTCTCATAGAAGGGGTCCAGGGGGGAGCTGGAAGAGTTTTATATTTAATACGGAGAATACTATTTAAATCTGCTTCTATTTAGTAATTGGTGAGTTTATCCAGCTACTCATCTATTTCTTCTAAGTTCGTGTCATACAACGGGTTAGGGATGTAATTTGAAAGGGAATTTCTGTATTTTTCCCAGTTTATTTGCTTGTAGCTTTTGCATTCTGGGATTGGAATTTATATGGGGTTTACTGCTACCGTAATCTTAATAGCCTGGTGGTCACTCGAAATAATGGGGGGGCAGGTTAAATGTAATAGTTAAAAGGAAACCTGAGGCTATAAAAAACTATGTCAGGTTTTATGGCTGTTGTCGTAGTTAAAAATGTCAGGAATTCAAGTCCGATTCTTGTCATATATTTTCGGTCGAGCAGTGTCTAGATGTTTCTACTTGCGTTATTGTAGGAGGTATATTCTGCCGCTGCACATCTTGCATTTAGATCGCCAGTAAAGAGAACGTTTCTTTGGTGGCTAAATATCTGCAAGATATTGTGCATGTGTACATAGTCTCGTCTCGGGGGTTAGTACCCTGTGTCAACGACCAGTCCTCCGAGGGCAGTACCCACTTCAATAGCGAGGTAAGATTCATCTAAATTTCCTAAGAGTTTATATTTTAGTCCTTTTTTGACGGCTATTGCACATCCTTTATACCGTTCCTGACTGTAGTTTTTGCTAATGACGTCGTACTGAAAGATTTTTAACTGCCTTTGTGGAGTCAGTCCGTGTTCCGATATGAGTATTAGGTCAGGGTCACTCAGTCGTATTATATTGCCACAAGTGTAACATTTTCCGGACCACCCATTGACGTTCATGTGTAGTATCGTAAGTCTGTCTGTCATTTTGTGCAATGTTGGTTCTTTAGTGTGTGGGATTAAAGTAGACGCTTATTCACATTCTACTTTAGCCATGTGTGGTGTACTGAACGGGGTGCACTCCCTGCAGTTTCTTTATTTTATGTATTCCGTGTCCGTGATCGTATAAAATCAGTCCGTGGTCAATTTAACCATGTTTTGAACGAGGCTCTCTTCGAACTGCCACTCGGGAACCTCATCCGAGCATTCCTACTTGTACCTTCTGGTCTTGAGATCCTCCGCTACTTCGCAGGAATCCAGTTCCTTTGGTAAGGGAGCCGACTCGGGGGCAAAGATTTTTAGGTTGAATCCTCTCGCATGGTATTTGGCCTAGTGTTCTCTACCCTGCAAAGATAAGGAGGTTAACATTGAGCGGCGGCTTTTTAAACTTTTTTCTCGACCTTGGAGACCTGGTCTCCTTGGTGGGCACTGCTTCAGTGTTGAGTGTGTGCGTTTGTGTTTCATTTGTAGTGGTGAAATTTTTTCTGGGTGTTGAAGGCGCTTGTTTTGGTGTTTGTTGGTTTATTTAAAATCGCTAGAACTTTTTGGCATGAACCTTCGCACTAAGGAGCTACGCTAATTTGCATAACTTTATCCGAAGCCGGGCTGTCGGGAAACCACATTTCTTGCATTTTGTTTTTACTAGCATGTGGTTGACTTCAGTAGCAAAGGTAAATGGGCGAGTAGTGTTCGCAATGTGTGCATAATAAATGCAACACATTATTTTGGTGGAATTCTCGTTTTCGATTTTCAGGTATATCTGTTGGTTGTTGGTCTCTGCAATCGCGGCTTTAGTTAGATTGAGTTTCATTTGAGTTTGTTTTTGTAATTGTTGTTTTTATACAAGACAGGCCATTGACATAGTCCGATGGTTCCCTTCACAATTTAGGCAATTTTGTTCGTTACTTTTACGATCATGCCTGAAGTGGTCGCGACTGGCGCAGATAGAGCGCAGTGTAATATCCTTTTCAGAGCAGTTGGAAGTAATATGTTTGCCGTACTTGTAGCACCGACAGCACAGTTGCAAGTCGACAAAATCCTCAGGTTCCGTCTGGTATGAGCAGACTCTTACGCTGAAGAGAAGTAAACCGTTTTGTTTCGCTTTTTGTCCCATAGCCATGTCCCCTAAGACAACCTTAAACATATGCGTGTAATTTTTTAATTTAATAACCTCAGCTACCTTTGCCCATGGGTGGTTCCTTTCAATTTCAGTCTGTATTTCGTCTGCCGAGTGACACCCAACCCAGGAGTCAAGGCGCCTGCAGATCAAACTACCGTGGGATCGTATTTGTGGCAGTGTGGTCGGTTACATGTTTATGATCTGTAGGCATTCAACGGCCTTGGTTGAGGTCAAGGCTTCACAGTCAGCCTCCCTCGCGCAAATGGCCAAGTAACCATTATGGACGTCGATAAGTCGTACTAGTGCGATAATCAGGGACCCGAAAACTTTCTCAAGTACATTACCTCTGTCCGGTTTGGGGCCCTCCAGGAGGACCGGAGAGTAAATCGAAGGAAATCTCTCATTTTCCCTGCAAACTATCGTAAGATAGCTGGAGGTAAAAAGGAGAGAAGATGTTTTGAGGGAATGTGAATGAATTACTAATGTACCAGGAAAAATATTTAGGAAAGAAAAGGAAAAAGAAAAGGGGTAGAATGAGAGAGTGAGGGGAATGGACGAAAGTCCAAGTATATGTCTTTTACCGTAACTTTAGGCTATACTTGAGGCTTGCGAATAATCTTGATGGGGTCCAGTCTTTCTATCTAGTAAAGGTGTGAAGATTTCACCCTCCAAGCTCTTCAATCGGAAAACTAGTGGTCCACTTTCCGAACAAAAATTATCGCGCTCTTTCGCTTTCACCAATTTTATTCACTACTTTAAAGCGAGCGCGAACAAATTCACTTCTCACTGTAATTCACTTTTAATAATCTGAAATAGTAAATAACAAATGCTATGCAATTGCGGGAAGGGGTGACTAACTGCCAGCACACCGAGCAGTCGTGAATATGATTATGTATTTTGTTAGCGTTTATGTTTGAAAAATCAGCCAACGTAACGCTAATGTCTGGTAGAAAAAACTAAACATAAATGTTCCTTTAAAATTCGTCTCTACTTTGATTGGTCAATTTGGTATTAGAGAATCAGCTAACGTAACGTCTATAATCGTGAGAATAAATTAAACATAAATTAATTCTAAAAAATCTGTTTAACGCTGATTGGAATATATATGTATATCAGCATTTTGTCTTTTCGGCCAACTGGGAAGGCTATAGGGAAATCATAGAAGATATGAACTAGCGGACATAAGCGGAGCAATATTAGAAGAGATCGACGAGGAGTTGGAGAGGATAACAGCCTGCATCATCGAGGTTGACCGCGAGTGTGTAGCTATAAAAGGGTACAAAACTCCTCTACCACCCAGATAGACCGAGTATATGAAATAGATCTCTAGGGAACACAGAGAGTTGTATGAAGAAATCAAAACAGGTACAAATCGGGAAAGAAGCTCGCTGCTAGGTTGCTTGAGTGAAGAAATGAAGCAACAGGCTGAATTCTGGGAGAACTTGATAGCCAAATTAGATAGCAAAGTGAGACCCAAAAAGTTCTGGCGATTAGTAAAAAAATTAAAAGACCTACCAAGTAGAGAAAAGACCCGCATTAAAAAGGGCTATGACTACTTTGAGGATCCGGCGGTTTTGGAAGAGAGATTCTGCACGTTTTGGAAGGGAATCTTCTCAATTACACCTTAGGACGATACAGAATTCGACCAGGAGCTCGAATGCCAACTAATTAAAGAACTTTATCAAAGAATGCATCGAACGCACCCACAGGCCTATGTCGACGAAGGATGGAAGATGACAGGCCAGGGCCGACTAATAACAAACGAAGAGGTCATGGTAACCGTAAAAAACTTTGAACAAAGGGCACCAGGCTAGACGGGCATCACTAAAAAAAACTTAGTGCATGTCCCCCGGGAGATCATTCAGGGAATTACTAACATTTACAACGCTTCCCTGAACACAGGCTACTTTTCCGACGGTCTAAAAATGGCCAAAATCATTTTTATACCCAAGGGGAAGAAGCTACTCGAACAACGGGTGCATTACAGGCCAATATCCTTCTTCGAGTTCATAGGAAAAGTCTGCGAGAAGCTTTTAGCAAACAGGCTGCAAGATCAGCTAAAAGAGCTGGAAGCCCACAGCCCTCAGCAACACGGGTTCCGCAAAAGAAGGGGAACTGATACTGCTCTCACCCTTCTCACCGAAAAACTCTCCCGCTGTAAAGCTGAAGAAAAATACATAGACGTCGTGATGCGACATGTTCAAAAGGCCTCGATATGGTTTAGCTAAGAAGTTTACAATACAAGATCTTGGGCCTCCAGCTAAACCCGATCCTGAAAAGGGTCCTCTCTGATTATATCATGGAGAGAAAATCCCAAATCTCGATCGAGGGCTATAGAGGGGGCAAATTTGAACTTGAGGCAGGTGTTCCACAAGGTAGCTGTCTGAATCCACTGCTTTACTTAGTTAGTGTACACATTAGACCTACCTTCTCTAGTTGGGTCGGATGTGATGTATCTTCAATTCGCAGATAGCATCTCTCAAATCATCCCTAGTACTTATAGGTACGCTGGAGTTCAAGCAAGGGAGAAAGCTACCGAAATCGAAAACATCAATCGATACGAAAGAAAGTGGAAGATTAAAACCAACCGCCGAAAGTTAAAAATTCTTACAGTCAACCACCGGAAAATTGAGGACGTCATAGTAAAGGATGAAGTTTACCCTTACACCAACGAGAGTAAAGTCATAGAGACGCTACCACTATAAATAATGGTTTTAAGGTAGAAAAGACTGAGCACAAAATTTCATTTCTTATAAAATAACCCAAACATGGGACATTTTATCAAGACATGAAATTAAAAGCACTCCAATAAATATGTTCAAGAATAAAATGGATAAATATGACTTGAAAATAAAACTTTAACAAGATGTAAAAACTAATTCGATTTTCATATCCCGTCTTCCTTTTCACCAATCCTTCAACTCTGACTTTCACTTATTTCCTTCTCTCGAACTATCCTTGCTGGTTCATAATTCTGTCATCTAGTAAATTTGAAGAGCAACTTCGAGTATTCAATGAGTTTAATAATGGAGGATGAATTTCAATATAGAGAACAAAATGGGCGAGCACATTAAATACGGTTGCCATGGGAAAAGATTTGAGTGATTTGATTTCAAATGACCTAAAAGCTTTGAAAGAATGTGTTTTAGCAACGCCTGCGCAAACAGAGCTCTGAGTAAATCGCCAAAATTTTTATATTTAAATTCTGTGATAATTTTCCCCTGTTATATTATGCAATCGGGAATGTTCGTACAGCTTTGGAAAATTAAAATAGAAAGGCATTTGTAAGTAAATTTAATCAATTATTTTGTAACCATTTTGTTCTATACTATTTATCTATTTAATGATTTGACAAAAACGAGACAAAATATCTCTCTCTAATGAGCAATATAACAAGAAAGTAACTATATAATTGATTAAATGCAAGGAAGCGTCCAAAATATCAAACGTCTGGATTTCTATCAAAAGAGCCAAGATTTCCCAAATTGGTGTACAATAACAACATATATGTAGGTAAAGTTTATGCAAATTTGGCTGGCTGAAACGAAAGTTATCAACAAATAAGTAATTTACAAGAAAGATTTATCTGCTCAAAATTATCCGAATGATAGTGTAAAAAAATATATATATTTGAATAAAACGATCAAATTCTCGTTGGAAAACATTTTTCTAAGGTATAAGTAATTATTATTTAGTGAGTAGACCTTTATTCACGAGGATACTTTGAAATCTGCCACAGGAACGAACCCAACTGTTAAGACATTTTGTGCATGAATCTTGCTCCATTCAGCTTGAAGGATTTCCCCGAGTTCTTGAACAGTCTTCGCATTCCTTTATTTACGCCTCTCCCCGAGTGTCTTCCGGACAATTTTATTCGAATTCAGGTCCGGACTGTGTCGAGGCCAGTTCATAAGAGTGAGAGTGATTTGCTCTTCCGAGGAGGCCTTCACTAACTTAGTCGTGTGGCAAGAGGCATGATCCTGGGTGAAAATTGCAGGTTGGGATTCAGAGACTCGCAGATGGAGCAAAACATGGTGTCGCAGCAATTCTGTGTGCACTTGTGAATTCACACTGTCCCGTAATCATCCAATTGGCCTAGTCCCTTCTACAGAAATCACGCCCCAAAACATACTGTAACAATTCCTCCGTCGAATTTCTTTCCAATACTATATACCGAGAGTGAAGAAACGAAGAAGACAGAAAAACGACTCTCCGACTCTTATTAGGAGTACCGACGGCACGCTAGAGTCAGTATTAGCTCGAGCAATGATTAAGAAGGCTGGCGACCGATTAACAATTTACTACAGATTGATACTTTCGTCTCCTATAATCTAACAAGAGGAAAGTCTCGACGGAAGCGGCTTATCCTAGGAACAACTATATCTTTCTTGGAGGTAAGAGTTATCGTTTGTTTTCAATTGTGTTGGTTAAATTGGTTAAATAGCCAATAATTCAAACTACTAAACGGTTTACCAATATATTCTATTTGGGTCAGATAACCGAGCTGCCAATGAAATATCATTTAAAAAATGTCCGTGTAAAATAACTCTGATCTGGACTAATTTACCTTCGAAAGTCGTTGAAAGCATTTTAGTCATGACGTTTACGAAGAAAATAGATAAATATTGCTTAAATATATATTACTATAAGAATAATATTTCGTTTAATTCATAAATAACACTGAAAACAATGATTTTGCTACAGAAATTAGAAAGTAGTTTTCTATTGTAGTTTTTTGCGTAGATTATGAAAATGACCTTTATTTTTTATGAAATGACTTCAGTTTTTTGCAATCTGCACATTTAATTTTTTATTAATATTAGATTATTCAGTATATAGAGGTATGAAATATTTGTTATTATCTTTTTTTTTATTTGACAAAAAAGTACAAAGATAAGTGGAAACAAAAAGCTTATTCCTCAAATGAAATTAATAAGTCCTTTTAATACATTTCAGAGTGTGGTATTATAAAAATATATTTAAAAAAATAATGAAGATTTAAGATTTTTTTTAAATTACTGAAGTCTATACAACAGTCATATATTTTTAAGAATATTTAGGCTTCTTTTTATGTACGACATCTTGTCTGTCTCTGTCAAAGGTCCAGCAGAAGTCAGCAAGCATTGAAGGACTCCATTTTACTTTGTAACGATTTTCTATGGTAACAATATCTTGGTGGAATCTTTAACCATGCTCATCGCGGACGTCTGCTGGACTCTCTGGAAAGAAAGACAAATGGGAATGCAAAAAATGCACCTTTAGTGACATACTACATCCCAACTCATTATAAGACCTAATCAAATTCTGAACAAGAATGTGGTAATTTTCTGATTTGTGCCTTCTAAGGAGACCATTACATACACTTTTGAAACTATGCCACGCCTCAAATTCTGGCTTGCTTAATGTTGCCTCAAACTCACTATCTACCATAAGTTGTCGAATCTGAGGCCCAACAAAGATTCCTTCTTTAATTTTAGCGTCACTAATCTTAGTAAATATTGTTTTTCAATATAAGAAGGATGGCTGATCATGCTTTAAGGCTTTTCCAAATTGTTTCATTAAACCTAATTGTATGTGAAGTAGTGGCAAAATTATGTTTTCCTTTGCAACCAATGGTTCATGTATGACTTTATGGCAACCTACTTTTGTCTCTTCTCTTAAAGGCCATTCTGAGCGTATGTAATGTTCTTCCCGAGTTCTACTGTCGCACAGGCACAAAGAATACATGAATTTTTTTTAGCCTGACTGCAAGCCATTTAAATTGGCTACTACCTTAAGGTCAGCACAAATCAACCATTTATGTTCACTGTATTTAATGCTTTTTAAAATGAAATCTAAATTCTCATAAGTTTCTTTCAAAACAACAGAGTGAGATACTGGTAACGATGGTAGTTTTTTCCATTATGAAGAAGCACGGCTTTACTACTATATAAATAAGTGTCAATGAAAAGTCTCCATTGACTGGGTTCATAATGTATATCTAATTCTTCAAAGAGACGTGGAATATTATTTCAGTAGCATAAATTGTTGTAAAATGAAAGTTGTCTTGTAAATTGTTTGATCTAATGCGAGACTTAGTAATTCGAACATCTTCTGCTACTAAATTTCTTTGTTTCAGTCTCAAGGCCAGTAATTCACTCTGTTGCTTTGTTAAGTTTAGATCTCTTACAAGATCATCTAGATAAAGTTGTGAGAAAGGTTTTGGAGTAGTATCAACAGTTTCAGCAATATAAATTTTAGTTTCTGGTTCACATGATTCCATATTTGATTTATCAGAGTTAGACTGAACAATTTCTGCAGGTGGTTCATGTAGTGGAATGTCTTTTGGGTGAAGTATAGGCCGAATAGCAATCTAAGGTTGGGATATACCACAGCTGAAGAGCACTTCGTTGTTTTACCTAAAAGTACGGAAATTATATGCATAAAATTTAAAGTTATGTACATATGTGTGATTACAATAGAGTGGTTCTAAACTCAATTAATTTTATATTTTATAAAATAATATTACAGTATACTACTTTAAAATATAGGTAAAGTGGGCAATAAACATTTACTTACTTGGTATGTCTACCAAACAGAAATAGCAGTCACTAGCATGATCGTGGGGCTCTCGCCATACCATTGGAACACCAAATTGAAGGCTTTTTATTTTTCCTTTATACCATTTTGATAAAGATATGTGGTCCCCATGGTTTATCTTGGGCGCCAATTTTACCTCCAAAATACAAATTCTATAGTTTTTTCAATAGAGAAGAAATCTTTTTTGAATTTTTAAATGTTACTGAACCACATATGTAGCAGAATTTATCTGGGCTATTTTTACACTCTCCTCTGCATTTTAATTAAAATTGTTGCTTTTATTTAAAATTTTATTTAGTTATATTAGCTGAAAATAAGAAATAAAAGAATGAAATTCGTTAAATTCTTCAAAATTGGACAAAAACAGTAATTGGCAACTTATAAAAAACTAGAGTCATTTCGATAAAAATGACTTCCATTTTTTAAATTTATACATGAAACTACATTAAAAAATGTTATTCTAATCTTTTTAGTCCCCTGTTGCCTTTCAATCTGATTTTCATTTTCTCTTTTCCTTTTTTGACCCAGCTTAAGCGATTCCTAAGGCTTTATCTGCCGAAATTTCTTAATAAATTCCTATGATTTGTGAAGTCCAATTGGAATCTGGCCATTTATTCAGAGAAGCCATTTTTAGTTAATTTTCATTTTAGGGATCTCTTGTAGATTCCTTCTATCTCTTTGCCGTTTTTGAAGGAGCCTCTTCTTATCGAAAGATAGATTTCTTAAGCTTATTTAGGTTAGATTGGATACTACTATCTTAGTTTAAAATAATCTTGACTATTTTAACCTACTTCACTTATCCGACTTGAAGAAAAGGCAACACGAATAAAGCCGGAGGGAAAGCTTTACAAAAGACCTCTTCGAGTTCATTAATCCCAACAGATCTTAACCTTTTTTACTGAAAACCAATCCGTTGTTCGGTGCAAAGATCGTTGTCTTTCATGAATTCAATAGCAGTTTATCTTTTTCAAGAACCCTTAATAGAATGTTTAGCAGGGAGATGGGTCGAACGTCGGTTTATTCTGTTGTGGGTTTATCGGAATTCGGGATGACAATTTTCGCTGTTATGAATATGGAGGGTGATAAACTACGTGTCATTATCTATTAAATAATTTAGCTACCTCCTTTAGGATTACATTTGGTAGATTTTAGTAGTTTTGTTGTAATTTTTATGGACTTGCTGTTTTGGGTCTTAAGGAGATAATTGCGTCTCCCTAGTTCAATTTCTATCATCTGTCATGCTTTGCGAGTCACATATGGCTCTCAGTGTTTTCTGTGACACGTTTAAAGGTTTTCTGTGGTACTTCAAAACTATGTTGAACGCATGACTCATAATCTATTGAGACTATTAAGCGATTAAGCCATAGATGGTCCTCAAAACTCAGGAAAATAAAATAAAGCTGTGGTAGGAATATTTATTAGTACAATGCTAAGAAAAAGAGAAAGGAACTTGTATAAATATTTCTTGATATGATGATACCCAAAAATAAATTATGTATATAATACTTTCCTTTTAGTAAATGAATATGAACGTTAGCATAACAAAACGAAAGAATTAGCTATTCACCATATTTGTTCTTTTTAGCTGTTTCTACATAATGCCATAAAATGTTGAGATAATAAAGACATCTCTATGGTCCTTGTACTTTATACTTCTAACCCCTTCAGAGTAAATTGCTGCCCTAATCCATTAATTTTGAATTTGGCATTTCTTACTTCTAGTATTCCTTTCCTATTTTTAAAATAAATGCCCCACAATCTGAGGTATTCCTCAAACCTTTTGAGAATCATGTGTCTCGTGGGTTTTCAACATGCCTATTTGGTTATTCTAAATAAATAATGAAATTATAAAAGAAAATCTTAGTATTATTTATACCTTTTCATTATATAAGTAAAACGTATGTGCATACACCGCTAATTTGCCTTGTGCATTGGAAGGGTTAAGGCAAAATTTCTTTTGAGGTGATCCATTATTTCAGTTTTGAGCACGAGGTCGCATTCCTCATTTGTTTCTGTCGAAATATATATTTTTTTTTCTAAGACAAAAATGGGTTTTATTTCGAGAAGATTATTTATGATAATATTTTGGTAGGGCATTTCTTATTTTTCAATGGTTGGTGCCCGATTTAGTCTTTTAGAGCGCTTTGCAAAATTTTCTGTAGTTCATAACTTCATCTTGTTTATCTACTATTGCGTTCATTTTATATTATTTTATGGTGTTATAGGTGTTGAGCTGTATTTTGTAAGTATGATCTTATGTGTTTTACTGCGTTTGTGGGTGCCGATGTTGCGATAGTTAGATTGCTTTATTTAATTTTTGATGCCTCCTGGAAGGAGTGTGGTTTTGTTTTGAAAACGACGCGTTGAGTTCACTTTTCTTTATTTTATTTCTCAATGATTATCTCGTCTGGGTTTTCTTGTCTCATGATATTGAAAAATGTAGCTCTGTTAGAAGCCCATTTGTCGATAGGTATTTTGATAATATCTAAGTTTGTTTTATTTAGTTTCAGTTTTTAGTAGTTGTCATTAGCAGTTGATAATTATTGCTTGTCTAATTAAACACCATTTTTATTTTGTGGCAGTTTTGGGGGAGAATGTGAACAGAGCCATTGACCAGTTTCTCTCCAACCACTTCCTTAGACACTTCATAGTTGTAATTCTAATAGAACTGCTTTCTCTTGATTCTGTCTATTGGGTGATGTTTGAGTCCTATTAGTTAGGAACTTGTGTTGTTAGCTAGAGAGTAGTTCGGTTTCTAGCCTTTTACCCCTCTTAATTCAATCCTCTTTACCTTGAGCGGTGGTCCGTATGGCATGGCAATTTACTTTGTCATGCCCTTGGGTAGTAGTTTTTCCATTGATTCTCGTCTTTGTAGCGATCACTCTCTTTTTATGCTCTGTACTTTCTAATTTATCATTTTTTTTATGTTTGAAAGAGTCTCAGAGTCTCCTTTTGAGTACTAATGATCTTTTTCCCATGCTAATTTCTCTTCTTTTGTAATCAGTTTGGTTGAGTCTGGTTCGGAAAGTTTAATCATTAAAATGTGTCCTGACAGAGGGTTGGGGGCACCAAAGTCTTTCCTTACTCTATTCATTATAAGAATAGAAATGATTCCATGCACAACCTTTCCCAAATTGTCTTAATTCACGATTTGCCCGAGCAGAATAAGTGAAAGAAGTTCGCTGTTTTCTTTCACAATTGGGGCAAAACTATTTGATTTAAGTCTAGTATAAAAAGCGGCCGAAAGTTTTCTCTTCAATTCTATAATTCTGAAATATCTCTCACAAACTTCTACCTTTCTCTAACCTAATTTTTTCCGATTTTTAAAAATTAGGGATTGTAAATATCATTCGTAAGATTCTCTGATCTTCCAAACATCACTTACTCGGTAAAGGAAGCAAAGCAACAGAAGGTATTGACATACAGCATCGATCACATTCAAGACTTCCGAATGAAGATATTAGAACTAGAGAAAGCTAATGGGCAAATTATAATAATATTTAGTGAAAGAAATATGAATCTAATACAAATGCAAAAATAAAAATGGGAGCAAATGGATTTGTATTATTCATTGTGTTTTCTTCTATTTTTGTCAGTGGAGATGCAGGTTTGAAAGCGTGGAAGAAGAGTGGTAGAGGGGATTAGATTTTCAAGTAGATTTCAACGAGTATGAAAATAGCGAGAGGAAATTTATTAATATCCAGTTTTGTACTGAAGCTCGCCGCCGCTACTTTTCAATAAAGCGGTTACGGCAAATAATGATGATTATCGCCACAACTTCCAAAGGTTAGGAGAAGGGATTCGGCCTCGGCAGAAGGGATCATTTTTAGATCAAAGGTTTTTGAGGGAGACCGGCTTACGTACGTTTATCGTTGCTTTGGTTTTGAACGGTTTCACTTCCATATTTTCCTCCTTGGTACAAGAATGAGAAGAGCTGACAGAAGGAGTAAAATATGGTTATACATATAACAAAGCGAGTTAGAAAAGATAAGGGATTGCTATAATTCTATAACGAAGCCTATTATTTTTAAAGTTAGGGGGGGCGTGTAGGAATCTCTTCAAATTCGTCTCTGAAACATTATCCTTTTCTGAGTTTGCTTACTACTGATGTGCGGGTAAGCTTTAACATTTTTTTCAAATCGACGAATACCAGTCGGTAATATTGTGGCTACTTTTTACTTCTGGGCAGAGTTTTG
Organism: Ceratothoa steindachneri; assembly: GCA_963969495.1. Classification (NCBI taxonomy): domain Eukaryota; kingdom Metazoa; phylum Arthropoda; class Malacostraca; order Isopoda; family Cymothoidae; genus Ceratothoa; species Ceratothoa steindachneri. Next base: position 46,493,224 of record OZ018330.1, on the reverse strand, counting down.
ACTGTTGCAGTGTCCATATACTTGCGCATGATTGTCTGAAGTGATGCACACGGATATTTATTCGCTTGGAGATTTCGCCATGCGCCTTCCCGTGTCTCTCAAAATGCAATAAGAGAGCTCCTTGCGCTTTCACTATGTTGCCTGCTTTGACCCATTCTTAAATGCGGGAGAATGTAAGTTAACAATCATATCAAGAAATACGCTGTTTGTACAACGAAGTCGACAAGTTCTGAAGTTGCTATATACATATATACAGTAATGGCCAATATATATATATATATATATATATATATATATATATATATATGTATATATATTATATATATATATATATATATATATATATATATATATATATATATATATATATAATATATATATATATATATATATATATATATATATATATATATATATATATATATATATATATATATATGATTGAAACTCATTTATTTCATACTTGACATAATCAAATAAACATGTTTGCGTATATCAATAATTAATATTTGATGTGTTCTCCTTTTGCGTTTATAACCGCTTTAATGCCTTTTTGCAGATTGTGCATAAGTGGTTGAGGCATCCTTCTTACATTCAATGTGTGATACTAACGTTTATTCCTAGTTTTTCAGTAATTAATTTATTATTAACTTAGAAATGGTTATTTTTTTTTTAATGTCTCCGAATAAACAGATTCCTGAAGTTCAAAGAGCTCAAATCAATGAATTGTACTGAAAGGCATTATCCCAGGTCAAAATTGCCAGTAAATTTAAATGCTCAAGAACCAGTGTCCAAATCATCATTTAAAGGTTCAATGAGACCAATTCTTCCAAAAACTGTGATGGTTAAGGTTGCAAAAGGTATACAATTCTGAGGGAAGAAAGGTTGCTAAAAGGGGACATCTCTGGCCGATAGGAAAAAAAAAAACTTCTGATGTAGCTGCTGAGGTTCGGGCAGCAACAAACAGAGATATCAAGACGCACAGTGAAGAGAAATTCATTAGAGGCTGGGCTCAAAGGATGTTAGGCTAGAAAGAAACCGTGGTTGTCTCGGGTGAACAAGAAGAATCGATTGTCTTGGCCAAATCGCTAAAGTTGTTAGGTCTCATGAAAGCAACTTTGAGGTAGGTTCTCCACATTATTTTCCAACAATTTATTAAGCTTGTATACATTTTTATCGGATACCAAAAATTATATTGAATACCAAAAGTGATCAGTAAAATTTGCCTTTCTCCTCAGAACTTTAAACCCTGGAACTGTTTATGTTGGTCAAATAGTTGGGGAAGCTTTTCATCCTAGATGTGTTGTCCCAACAGTCAAATTTGGAGGTGGCAGTTTAATGGTTTGGGGCGACATGTCCTCTCCAGGTACATGATTGTTGTTCAATTGTGAGAACAGAATGAATTCCAACACTTACACCAGCCTGTTAGACTAGGTTTATGAACCTTCCTTAGGTAAAATTTTCAATGATGACATAACAAATAGTGTAATCTTCCAACAAGACAATGCTCCACGGCACCCATCTAGAGTCTCAAAGGGTTAGTTTGAAAATAAGAGGGTGACGTTGATGGAATGGTCCACTTAATCTCCAGACCTCAACCCCATTGAACATTTGTGGTCACAGTTGGGCACAAGAGTAAGGGTGTACAAAAAGTGAATTAACAGCCAAAATCCATGAAGAGTGGCAGAAAATTAACCAACCACCTGTGCCAACTTAGTCTCAAGTATGCAAAAACGCATAAAAGCGGTTATAGAAGCAAAACGAGGACACGTCAATTTTTATTACTGATAGAATATACGCAAACATGTTTATTTTTATTGTCAAGTATGAATAAATTAGTTTCAATCATATTAATCACTTTTTCATACTTGCCCAATAAGTTTGGCTGAGGCTATATATATATATATATATATATATATATATATATATATATATATATATATATATATATATATATATATTCATTTGTTTTCAAAATTTACGTGAAAGGAACAATTATTAAAATATTTTAATTATTGCAGGAGGTTTATTATGAGAAACTCAGAATTTCGAAAATAAGAAAACAAATTTATTCCTTCGCTGAATCCATGATCGCGCTCTGTTCCTGTTCCTGTGGAGGTGAGTTTCACTCTTTGGAGCTTTGCTATTCGATCCAAATTATAAAATCCTAATACATGTGTTAAATGAATAATGTTGTGTATTTATAATCTATTTCATAATATTGTTTTATAAATAAATATTTAATGAAACTTTTTCAACTCCAGAAATGGTTCTTTCCAAAGAAAATCCTGCAGCCATCGTTGCTCTGCACAGTAGTGGCTTTTAATGTATAATTTTTCAATCAGGTCAGATTTTCTCAGTACTGCATACACCATTTTCATTGAGATTACCTCATTTTTTCTGAATTTAAAAAAAAAAAAACTTTTTCTATCTAATAATGCATTATTACTGTTATATCTTATAAACAGGAATACACGTATGTAAACTATAATTCTTTTAATAAACAAAAAATAAAAGAATGCAACATAATAAAGAAAATAATTATAATTTCGAAGAACAGAAGCCCTTGATGATTTTCGTTTGTGCCTGTCATCTGGTGCATCACGCTTCAAACACCAACAGTAGTCAGCAAGCATGTTTCCGTTCCATTTACACTATTACCTGGATTCCATTGTTCTTATGTCCTGGGGGAATCTTTGCCCCTGTTCTTTACTGTAATCCCCGCAGTTGTCGAGAAAATAATCCAGATGGGACTGTAAAAAGTGTATCTTTATAGACATTCGAGCTCCCAAATGTTTGAGACTTGTTAAGAGCTGATTGACCAGGGCAACATATTCTTCTAGGCTTTTTTTATTGCCTAGAAAATTGTTAACTAGGGCTTTAAAAGCTTTCCAGGCATCTTTTTATATGTCTTTCATTGATGCATCAAATTGCTAATCAAGTTCCTGATTTGAAGTCCATTAAAAATTCCCCCATGGAGCTTAGCGTCACTGATTTGTGGAAATTTTTGAAGAAGAAATTTATAAGCTTGGCCTACTTTATTAAGGGTTTTGACATAATTTTTCATTATGCCAAGCTTTATATGCAGTGGAGGGAGGAGTATTTTTTGAGGAGGCACTAAAGGTTCAGCTATCACATTGTTTGATCTAATTCTAAATGCTTCTCGTGGAGGCCAAACCTTCTTCTCATAGTGCATACTATCTGCACGACTGTCCCATAAACATAGGAAACAGGGATGCTTCGTGTGGCCTGTTCGCGTCCCAAGCGTAAGAGACACTACCTGAAAAAAATTTAGCACGGTATGTAAATTCAGTGTAATATTTCTAAAAACAAATTCAAAGTAATATTTCTTAAAACAATAAGAATATGAATATATACTGAAAAATCCTGTATGCCGATGAATTAAACCATCGTATTGGAACTAATTGGATATATGTACATCTTATTTTGAGTTTATTGAGTTGTGTTGTATACCTTCTCAATTAGGATAAGTTCATCATTAACTTAATAGGATGCATTAACCTATAGGGACACACTTCAACAAAAAATATAACTCAAAAATGACTCATGATTTCCAGATTTGCATTCTTGTAAAATGTAAGTTGACCAAAAGGTGTATACAAGTATTAACAATTAAAAATGAAAATGTCAATATCAAAAAGCTTAGAAATGCCAAGTGTAAAATGATCATACCTTTAAGTCACCACATATACTCCACTTATAGCTAGAGTAATTTATTGCATCCAGCATTTTTTTCATATTTTAATAACTTTCAGTAAGTTGGATTGAATGGCCTACAGGAACGGAGGCTATCTTGTTACCAATATTCAGTAACACAGCTTTTAAACTTCTACTGGAGAAATCTATGGACAGTCTCTATTCTAATGGGTTGTAGGGAATTCCAAGGGCCTTAACAAGTACTTTAATATTGGCGCAGTATACTAAAGAGCTGGAAGAATGCTGTAAAAAATAGCTTCGAAACTCTTGTTCTCTATTTCTGTACCCCCCTAAATGTTGTTTCTTAAGCGAGAAGATTACTTTCACGAAGTCGAGAGCCAAGAAGTTGTGTATTCGCCTTTGAAACCCCCAGATCCCTGGTCAGGTCATTTAACTGAACTTAAAGGGAATGGTCTTGCGACCATATCATGTGTGGAAACCTGATAAGACTCAGATGTGTCATAATCTTGGTCAACTTCCATATTAATCTCTTCATGTACCTCTATATGTTCAGGGGGAGAAGGTATAGGAATTCCTGGGCCATGGAGCAGGGGTTTGATGGCAGAAGGAACATTTGGATATGCCACACTATGTTTATTCTTCTTATTTATACCTGTGGAAAATATAATTGCATATTACATAAAGGAATTGATTTGGAGTTGCAGATAGTACATAAATGTTTAGTAAAGGATATGTTCATGCTGAAGTGAACTATGTTAGTTTTTAATTTTATGCTAAGTCTTTGCATAATAATGACATTTTCAGGAGCCAGTATAATACAGAAAGCTTAAATACTTGATACAATGCTCACCTTTAAGATTTGTCATGCAAAAATAGCAGTCCGTAGTGTGGTCCTTGCCATCTCTCCACACCATGGGAACACCAAAAGAGAGGGACTTCTGTTCGCCCTTACTCCAGCGTCTTAAACTTATGTAGCATCCCTTGCAGCAGATATGTGGTGCAAAACTTTTATCTTAATCTCTTAGCCTTACCCCAAAATATGCATGATACAAATATTTAATTACAGGAGGGATTGTACTTTGCTGCTCGGGAAAAGTCACTTTGTCACAAACATAGCAAAATCTGTCGGAGCTTTCCTTACATTTTCTGTTAATTTTTAACTCAAACATCCTATTATTATTATTCTTATTATTATAATGCTAAGAAATTTTAACCTGCAAAATATAAACCTATTTGAATAATTACTTAAAATGTACACAAAATTTACTGCGAATAGAGCAGTGCAAAAACTATTGAAATTTGATGTAATATAGGAGATGTATAAACTATAAAATTATTATCACCCCCTGTATCGCAAAAACTGGAGGTGATAGAGAAAAACGGATGACAGATTCGGATTTAGGAGGTCAATTTCATTAAGAACCACTATAGAAAACCAAAGGTACATTTTTGACGCAGACCAGTGTAATTCAACAACTTTAGGATCATCGATGACCTTAAAAAGACTGGTTACAATCATGCACAGCAGTTTTATGGAGACCCAAGAGCTTCAAATGAACGCCAAGCTCATCTTTCAGTAGAGTCCCAGCTCATGTATCCGCTTCGTTTCCATGGCCAATCTTACTCAAAATTAGAAAGGGAAGGTATAAACGCCTTAGCGTGCACAGTGAGGGGAAGATTTTTTGACAAAGGTCTCAAGTCAAGAAGGGCTGTGAAAAAGCTTCATCTCACCAAGAAAAATCTTACGAATACGCTCCACTTTTGTGAAAGATATTAAAAAATCGCTGTTGAGGAATGAGGCAATGAAGCTCCATTCCCCATGTTTGGAACTTCTGGGAGATCCCTCATTATAAGAAAATAAGGGGATCGCTTTCCCGACTCAGATTTTGTGCATCCGGCCACTCTCCATATCTTGGGCTGCTTCTCATCTACAGAAAGAGATTACTAACAATTTTGCCCACGAAGACTGTTATGAAATCAAAATAGGATCAAAACTTGCTTCATCAGCACCTTTTATCAACAATTCAGGACCAAGTTGAAGATGATAACTGTATTTTTCAGTATGATATCGCACCTTGTCACATAACAAAAACAATTTGATGGCTTTTCGACTGTTTCCTATTTCTGTTGTGTTTCAAATTCTTCAGTTATCTCTTAGAGTATTTGCGCGCTTACGCAGGGGGAAGGCGCATAGAGACGATGGATCTCTTCGTTTTCACATTGTGTGGAGGCGTTCGATGTTTTAATACGATTTTTGCACACCTCTCCGCTCAGAGGTAGATCGAAACCCTTTACGGCTTATCAGAGTGCAACATATCCATTGCATTGCTTCTTTTGGCGGCACAATAGTACGCCAAGATTTAAGTATATAGTGGAGAGGGTTTGTTCTCGAGTTGGTTTCTCCTTTTCTGCGAGGACACGAGGAGAAATCCTCTTCGCTCCTTCACGGTTATCCATGTTTCCGTTGGTGTTTCCTTTTCTTTTTTAATAACCAGTTATTTTCCTGGGAATAAGTTTCTTTTCATATGTTGAATGAAATTACTCACTTCCTCATCACATCCCTGCCCCAGCTAGAGTTATTTCCAGGATGAAGATGCTGAATGGATGAGTTGATGAAACTAAGAAGATTCATGGCGGACTTGATGATGGGTGGTGGTAGACTCAATTACCACCACTCGGGGTGCCGTCCCTTCAGTGGTTTGATAATGGAAACTGTTTTCACCATACACGGATGAGGTTTCTTGGCATTTCATATATGTACAATAAAAACTAATACACATATGTACATATTGCGCAAAATCACCATCTTTCCAGAAAAACACTATAGGTAAGGATAACAAGAAGAGGACCTTAGAAAGGTCCACAAGGAAAGAATACGCCCAAACACTCTTCCTTCATGATGGGTAATATGGATACGAAAAGAATTCCCCTTAGGACCAGAACAAGTAAAGGAGCATTTCAGGAGATGACGTAAACGATTTTTGGTTAGCTAAATGTGGCACTTATCAGCTTTAATCACGTCCTCACGAGCTACTTCGACACATGATCCGGGAACTACGACGTGGACCGGATATTGGCTCCAAGCAACACAGAGGAGTTAAAGAAGATCGACTTGAAAACCAAATCTCTACCACAGGTTACTGATCACAAAATTATTATATTCTGGCGCATCTAGAACTGGATCGGTTTCCATTATAATGACGAGATAAAATCAAAAATAGAAAGCAAGAAGTTTCCAAATTCCTCGAGCACATACATATTTTAAAGATTATATGTAAAAAGATATGATGATGTATATTATGATGATTTTCCCATCAAATCTGGAACGAAAAAAAATCAAAGAAATACAAATTTTCTTCTATTACTACAAAAGGGAAGATCATACGACATCAAACTATCAGAAGAAAGAAACGGCGATGTGCTCCGAATGTGGAGCAGTTGGAACGCATAGCTGGCGCGCTTGCACCGTAACAAAGAAGAAATGCAAAAGTAACCACAGGTACTTGGCACTCGCAGACCAATAAAAAGAAAGGAAATTATTCTAAAAGGAAAAGAGCAAGAAAAAGGAAAAATACCAAATACTCCCAAGCAACGCAACAGGAAATTATACCCCCAGTGGAGTAACTAGAAAGCAACGATGGACTATTCCTACAATCTACAATACAAGTCAAGAGCATGACTTGTATCATCCATGCTCACGCCATAAACATGGTTAAACTATGATCGTATGTCAATGCCCACAACGGATTATCGAAACAAAATGGGTTCAAACCTTTGAACTTCCTTTCTAACCCAGACTCGGCAAGAGTATTCGAACGTGGAAGGGAAAGCTTAAAAAGTTGTCAAGATTGAGAGAGATATAAAGAAAAAAGAACAAATCATGAAAGAGGGCAACCAAATGATATAGAAAAGGAAGAGAATCAGAAGGAAGTTAAATAGGGAGAGGAAAACGGAGACCGCAACTCCGAAAAAAAGCGACTCTGGTGAAACCTCGAATGAGGGAGAAACCAAAAGAAGAAGAAGAAGAAGAAGAAGCAGAAGAAGAAGACATCAGCACAGTCAAAGCCTCACACTGCATTAAGGATTTAATTATGAACTGCGGCAAAAAGAAGGAATTTATCCTGTCGGACAGAGGCTCCCAAAAAGAAAGCCAAGTGCAGGATGAGTTAATTTGCCCCTCATGGATAGGTTTGTATGGCAGAAGAGCCTTTACAACATCATTTTCGGAGAAATAGCCTCTGATATCATATTAATATCAGAGCACGGGGTTAACACGGACATCGTGCGGTAAGATAAAAATTTGAAGCTACGTAGTCATAGCGAAAAAAACATTCCCAGGAACGCTATGACTGAATAGCAATCGCTATCAAGAGAGGAATACGATTCAAGAAATTGCAAGATTACGATAAATCATATCTTGCTATCAAAGTTAAAATGTAAGTAACTGATATCATCATAGCCACGGGATACGAACCATTTAGGCGAAATCGTTTATTTATCTTAGACTACGCAAGTCTCTTCAGCAAAAGAAAGCCAGTAAGCCTAATGTGCGACCTCAACGCAAGAATGAAGGAATCAAGATACAGACTACCATCCAACGAAATAGACAGGAACTTAGATCTCTTGCTGCTAAGAAACATCACCCAAAGGAGAAGGTCAGACCTCCTTACCTTAATTAGTTCAAACTGTGCACCCAAACCTGATATCTGTCTTCCAATCACAAGGATGCCATTCAACTACCATATGGTGCCAGTTGTAATCATATGCAGCGAACAAGTAGGGACACTCCTAAAATATGCAAGAACCATACTCAAATCCCGAAAACGACCAGGAAGAACTAAAAATGAGCAGACTGAGACGCATTTAAAACCAGGCTCGGACATACGCTCTCTCTACCCTTAAAGATGGAACTTTGGAGGAAATAGGTACAGAGCTCAATACGATTCAAAATGTACTGCTACAGGCTGACAAAGAATCTCTTTCATTAGTCACGTTTAAAACCATAGCTCTTACAAGCTGGGCACAGGAAATGAAAACTAAAAGCCTAGAACGCTAAAAAGGTAATGCACCAAATACGCATCGCAGGTGAGAATAGTGAACATTAGCCTGCAAATCAAATTACTAAAAACGGAGTTAACCCAAGATCTTCACCGCTAGCAAGACGAAACACGAAATCATAAAGTGTCGCAGTTTTATCAAGAACCATCACACAAAGAAAACGAGCTGAGAGACGAAAATGCAGACCCATGAAAGAGCCGATAAAAGGCAAAATTGGGGAATATTTTCAATATAAGACCCTAAACAAACATAAAAATCGACCTAGATCAAGATAGTAGACTAGTCAACAAGTTTAACGAGGAAATTTATAGAACCTACCCACACCATCAAATAGACCTCGAGCGGCAGGAGCAAGTGGGGTGACTATAGCTAGGGCTGGGATAGAAGAGACCGTCCACTCTTTCAAACAATAGTCTATTGATTCTCTGGTTTAACTAAGGGTAACTATGAAAAAACTCTCCACCCATATTTTCAAAGGAATCGGTAAGGTTCTCAATGCGAACCTGAACACTGGCTACTCTGCCGACAGCTCCAAAATAGCAAAAATAAAGTTCATTCCTAAAACTGAAAAGCCTACAAATAGAGGTAAGTACTTTCGCCTAATATCCCTATTGTAATTGGGACGTTTTTGAAAAAAATCCTGAAAGGGTTAGTAACGGAACAACTGGAAGACAATATTTTACAAAACTCAATCAAATTTAGATTTAGAAAAGGGAGAGGCATCGAGGTGGTTATTACAGCGTTAAAAAAATAGTGAAGAAGCAAGCGTTGGAATAGTATAGTGAGATGTATCCAAGGCATTGGATAAGGTATGGCATCGTGAAATATAATATAAAAAACCTGCAAGTTACCATTAATAACACTCTAGAGAGACTCATCTGCGATTATGTGCTTGATCGCAAAGTGAAAATTACAACCCAACAAAAAGTGTCAGCTCTTCAGCCTCAGAGCAGACCTACTCCAGGGTGGTTGCTTCTTCAACCTTGTACTCAAAATTCACAGCGGATAGGCCAGCCTCCTCCCAAATACGAGAATATGCTGAAAATTGCAATTCGCAGACAAGGTAGCCCAAATTATTTCAATACCCTAGATAAACACAACCCTCCAAGCAAGATTGACATCTCTTGAAATCGAAACCTTCAACGATTGCGAGAGAAAATGGAAAAGTCAAATTAATACCGACAAATATTTACTAATATCCCTCCTCATAGAAGAAAGCTTCACGTAAGTACAACTACAGTAGGGAAGGGATAATCTTAGGCCTGATACTTATACCAATGGGCTAGTCCTAACACACAAATGAAAAAGTATATAAATCAAAGGCGGTCTTTAGAACGCTTTACCCATTTAGATGACTGAATGCCAACAAGAAGAAGATTAATTAACATGCCCGTGCTATTATACCAAACGACCACTATTTTTCATCGCCTAACCATTTTTTCTTATAATAATGCCCATCTTCCGATTACTACCAATAGTATAACTTGCCGTACCGAATTGTTTAGCCTTATAGTAGGCTACATTGAAGAAAATAAATTCAGTAAAGCTCTAATCTACAAAACAATATTACCAACGAAAGCAAAAAACAAAAACGACAAACACAACAAAGCATGAGGAAGAAAAGACGCTTCAGCACTGAAGGAAGGACCACATTCCGCAGCAGGAAGAGCCTCCAATCAAGAGTAAAGACTAAAATAATATAGAGGAGGCCAGCCTCCAAAAAGAAGTCACATAGTCAACAAATTAGCGTGAGGGTCCCGTCCTTAGTACAAGGGACGAGCGGTAGAGAATCCATTCGTCCGGGTACCAGGACAAGTAACGTACACGATGATCACCGAGACTATAACGTCCAAAAAGAATGTTGCAAAAGGTCTGGAAGACAACGCAGTCGTCGCAGTAAGGCCATGGGAAAGAGGGGTTGCCAACATTCTAATTCCCAGAGAACACGAATCCAGTGTGCTCCAAAAGGCTCAACCGCAATACTCTCAGTAGTGCGCAATCTTTGGGAGCATAAGTGTGCCAACCAGTAGTCAAAGGTGGCACCCTCAAGGGTGGCGTTCTAGGCAAACCATAGGAACCACCGGCCCGAGAGCCACCCCAAGCTCTCGAAGAAGTTTCCTAGCCCTAAACACAAAGGGCCTAGGATATGACGGCGTCTTTTGGCGGCACAAATAATTTCCATGGCGTGGGTAAAAGAGGCCTTAATTTTGTGAATATGGGCCTCCCAGGTGAGGCCTAGGTTGAAATCAAGGCCAAGGAAAGGGTATGAATTCTCCACTTTCAGGCAAGCGCAGTTTAGGGACAAGTCTGGGTCGGAGTAAAGCCCTAGGAGGCATTAAAAGTGCATTACTATAGTCTTGGCCCAAAATAAACACCGAAGCATGAGCGCTTCGGCAACAAGAGATATGCGGTTCAATGCCTGTTGGAGTCAAGGCTCTTGAGTTGATATCTGGGTTGCACCAAAATATATAGTAAATCGTTTACTTAGTGCGTAGTGAGGACATCTTTCGGCAGCACCTAAGTGATAATGTTGATGCAGAACGCCCTCTTTATGCTTCATTGGGGCGGAAATGGCTCTTGCTCCAATAGGCAGAATTGACGATATCGCAGGAATTGAGAAATAAAGATTGGGAAGCGTCCCCTCAATCCCATCCTCTGGGAAGTTTCCATGATACCTAATCACTATGCGCTATAGTAAGTTAGCTCCAGATTTAAACCACTGGCGTAATGCTGTATACAATGTAATCCCTCGCATATAGAATTTCCAGTCCATAGAGAGCATCTGATGTAGAATGGAACTTACAGAAGATGCAATGTGAGGAATCATGGTGGCCTCCGCTCTCCGGGAACAAAGCTAATCTAACATTTACCAATTTCTTGCGCATTAGCCATTCACCAAGAGTCTGGGAGGATACCCTATTTCTAGCTCCTGTGGAACAAATCTATAAGAATCACCATGTCTGCTCACCTAGGTGTCAAAGCATAGCATACGGGACATCTTTCCGAACAGGGGCCGGGTCCGCACATAAAGCGAGAGTAAAACGCAACTCTCTCAATTTAGAGCTGTCGTTGAATGGTGTATCAGAATGAGGTCCAATGACGGCCACATGCCCCCCTGTACTCACGTGGATCCGGAGATCACCGCATTGATCTTGGGAAAAGCTTGGGATCCTAGGCGAGGAGGCGGCTGACGCTGTTGTCACTCGCCCCAGCTGTATTTGCCTAGGGACCAACGTCATTCCCCCCCCCCTCCTCACGCGGCCACCTCTCCGCAAGCATATGGGTCTTTCTGCGCAAAGATTGAAATTTGTTGGACATTACAACGAGCGTTATCAAGATTCTCCCTTCTCCTGAAGGAGTCGCCGACTTTTCACTCAAGATCGCGCGCGCCTCCTCTCCAGACGCCTATATAACGATTCGACTAAGTTTAGAGAGCAGCACTGTCACACTTTCACCTACTCTGACGAACGAGCGAAAGGACGCTCTCCACCCCTCCCCTCGTGGCGATTTCGATTCAAGTAAAGGCTAAATCGATCCGTGAACTCTGCCTTAGTCAATCGGCAAGCTTCGACATCAGTGAACTCTGCCCTAGTCAATTTGCAAGGACCGACAAGGACCCCATACTCCGAAAACTAGTGCTCTCTCGTATTGAAGCCAGAGGTAAAACCAACTTCTTCCGTCTCCTTCACCGTAACTCAACTGGTCCCTTTTTGGCAACGAGCTCATAAGGTAATCGTAACCGTTGCCGCTTGCAGATTGATCTCAAATCTGGCTTATCCCAATTTCTCCATTATTTGTGTGCACGCCCCAGTTAAAATCCCCCTTTAAATCACCAACTCTATCTGACCTATTTAATCCCGTTGTTGTTAGTAAAGTATATTTTTGTCATTGTCTTTCTTTTGCAACCCCAACGCGTACCAGATACCTTTTAATCTTTGGCCAACTTGCACTCCGAAATATTTGTTTAAGAGGACCCCGCAAAGTAAGAATAAACCATCCCCACTGGACTCATAACCATTTCCCCTCTCACTAACGGTTTTCAACCCACTTTTGGCCAATCCACAAAAGACACCCACGTATATATAAATCGATCGTCTGGCCATTCCACGACAAATGGTTTGTTACCTCTGGAGGCAAAGTCGAGTCGGAGGCCTTCAGAGACATAACGGCGGGCATTGATCCTGGTGGAGCAGCATCTCAGCTTGAGAATGTGGAGAAAGCGGTCGCAAAACACTCCGTAACGGACGCAGGCTTTGCAGTACCGTCCTCTTAGAGAACGGGTGGATGTTCCTGTGAAAACATGCCTTGAATCCTTTTGACAGGCTTCCACACCTTAGTAAAGACACATATGCCAGCCAGGCAGAGAGGCGAGGTGCTTCAAAGCATACCGGAACCTAGCCCTAACCTAACGAAATTGACTGATGGTGAAATCTTTGGAAAGGCTTATAGCGCATTTATGCATATTGTTTCTGTCTGATGGCCGTTTCAAACTAGATCTCAGGTCTAGGATAACACAATATTCATCCAGTTAAACATAAGGACCGTCTAGAAGGTCTGCAGCAGGTTTCAACGCTACCTAGAAGTCGTCTTATATTTATTAATGTTGAAGATAGTCAGTCACTCTTTCTCTTTCTCTCTCTCTCTCTTTCTTCCTCTCTCTCTCTCTATCTATCTCTCTTTATGATATCTTTTCTGTGTATGTGCTTCAGTGTATTTGTCTGTCTATATGTTTTTCTCTTGATCTTTATTTGAGTACGTGTCTGTCTTTGTGTATCCGTCTCTCAATGTCTCTTTTTCTCACTATGTTTGTGTTTGTGTCTATATCTCTCTTTGTCACCTCTTTGTCGGACTCATTTTCTTTGCATTTATGTTTCTTTTTCATCTATACATAAGGGTAAGTTATTAAATGAGATTTCAACAAAGGAGTATATTATTTAGCATCATTTTATCATATGAGAGAAAGCCAATGGAGTATATTTTAATTAGTATTTTCTGCCTAGTGTTTTTATTCTTCTCTAAAAAAACATTCCCTGTGGAGAAACCTAATCTTATTCTTCCTTCGGATTATTCTTTCTCATAGATCAGGCGTTGTTAGGCCCAGAAATGTAACAAACGATAACTAACGAGGTCATCAACCGTGTAAAAAGAAGGAAGGAGAAATGGATGAAGCCTGGGAAAATTAATGCATAGAGATAATAAAATGGTGAGAAAGATAAATCGCTTTTAAGCAATATTAACGGGAAAATGAAGACCCATGAGTAGATGAGAGCCACATTTATTGTCCAACGACTATTGGCCTAACTTACAACATTTTCAAGGGATTCTCTATAATGAATCTAAGAATAGAGGTTAGAATTTATCCGAACTAGAAGAAAATTACATTATTTAGTTAATGATCAAATTATTAAATTACGAGAAATAAGAACGACTCTATTACCCATATAAAAATTAAAAGGATTAAAAGGGGTATTGTAAGTGAAGTAGAAGTTGATGCTAAAGAGAAGTTAACCTTCCAGAGATTGTGAAGTCCATTCTGAGATTGAAGGAATAGTTCGAAATGAAAGGTACTTTCCTTTGTTGTTGATTTAACCAATGTGGAGGAGATACTTTCATTAAACCCATGGTTTTGTTCTGTATTCAAATTGATTTAAATATTTTAAACAAGAGAATAGAATCGAGTAGAAGAGAGAATAGAAAATTGGGAGCACCAACGTGAGGCGATTGCCATACTCGCGGATAACAGTTAAACAGTGGAGACCAACTCAGATACATATCAATGATTGGGAATTAGTGGTAAAACAATTATAAAACAAATAAAAAACAACAACAAACAAATAAAGATGAAAAAAACAAAAAAATACAACACAAACAAATAAAAGCAAGAACACACGACAGATAAAATCTATACCACTAAGAATTTAAAATAAAACCAAAACAAATAAAAAACCAGACAAACAAATAAAAATACATCAGAAATTAATAAAACAACAACACAAACAAATAAAAAGCAAGAACACAATAAAAACAACACAAACAAATAATAAGAAACACCACAAACAAGTATAAACACATCACAAACAATTTTTAAAACACAGACGCAAATAAAAACAACAAAAACAATTAAAAAACAGCATCGCAACAAAAGAAATAACACAAACAAGTAAAACCAATGAGACAAACACATTAAAAGCATTAACAAAAACAAATAAAAACAACACAAAAACAAATTAAACAACAATTTAATAAATTAAAATCGCATCACAACAATTTAAGAACATCAACACACACAAATAAAAGGCAACAACACAAACAAATTAAAACAACAACTCAAACAAATAAAAAAAACAACGCAAAGAAATAAAACAGCAAGACAAACAAATCGAAATACAATAAAATAAATAAAAACAACACAAACAAGTAAATACAACAAAACAAGCAAAAAAAAAGCAGCAGCACAAAAAGTAAATGCCTAGTTGTTAACAAGCGGAGTCAACCTTTTGAATTATTCCTTTGCTTTCTCTTTATTCATTTTCTTCCTTCTTCGATGCCGAGTGTGTTCATAGAAATTTCCAAAGTTTTTTCTCTACTAGTCGCACTAGTGTCCGATAATATCGCTCACAAATAGTCTTTGTACTCGTTCAACGCTCCGCTACAAGTCCAAGTACTCTTCACTCTTTAGTAGTCGCTATCGAAAGATGTAGTAAGCGAAATTGTGTGAAAGAAATATAAATCGCAGATCCATCTGCGGGCGTTTCGGCCTGGAGAACAAGCATCCCTTCAGATGGCAGCTGCAGTTCACATCTAAGGATGGCAGAAAAAAGAAGAAATTACTAGGCGACATAGAGGATGGTGTGTCTGATCGAGTCTCGGATTAAGTAAAATAATTTATTGACCTTTAAGGAAACCCTTTTTACCTTCTCCCTGTTCAGCTCTCAGAGTGGAACTTTGCACCTCCCTCTCCACTTATGGCGACCTGCTTTTATTGCAAAACAGGGTAGAGATCCGGACAAGGGGCGCAAGAGAGTGGTCAGCCATGGTTCCTAAAACCACAAGCTGCTTTTCGTTTTGGGTACTTGGATTGTGTATCCTCCGCCTATTTTCCTAACTTAATCACCCACCCTATAAACATTAAAATTCGATGTTTTTGTTAGTATTCATCTATTTTTTAATAAAATAATAATTTATAATCGGCTTGAATGAAGACGGGGAGTTAGTTCCGCCATCGCCAAGAACTCGGGAATCTGCAGTATAAAAAGTTATGGGTTCCCGTCCGAGAAAATAAAGGCTTCGCGGCTTCTTTCTGTGTCCCGCGAGATCGTGAGGGATTCGCGATTTTTGGCGCGAACTCACCCCTGTGTCTCTAATTAACCCATTGCACCTAAGGAACAGATATAACTCTTCCTCCCGCCTCTAGGCAAGGAGGAGAACTGGGGAAGGAGGGGGGTGGCATGAATTTTCTACATAAAGGAGAAAGAATAATAGCGCTGAAATATTGTGAAATGTGCAGATGTCGAAATTGGGATTCTTGATGCCGCCAATTTGAAATGAAGAAAGAAAGACAAATATTGGATAAAAAAAAATTAAACTTTTTCGTAATTTTTCAGAGGTGAGGTACCCCGCACTCTCACTCCGCACCCTCTCAATTTGAGCCGAAAAAGAGAGAGAAAGGGAGCAAAAAATGTTAGTGTTTGTCTAAATTTTGTTTCTTTTTTGTCATTTAATGGGAAAAAGAAGTGAGATGATGTGCATAGGAATAATGAAGACATTAATCTACCAAAATAATTTTTCGGAAACGTGATACCTGAAAGGTATAGAGTGTAAGAGAAGGTGTCTCTTTTATTGCCCTATTTGGCCATTATTACGAACAAACAAGGATAACATGGACTGAAAGATCCCCTATTTCCCATCATTGAAAAAACAGAGAGTGGTAAAAGACCTAATTTTGGATTAAACCCTGCTGATTGTAAAAGAACTGCGGCTATTGAAAGAAGCCAAGAGCAATGTTGGTGGTAAAATGACCCGGGAGTGGTAAGATTACTGCTAATGGCAGAAGAAGTGCTGAAGGTTAAAGAACCGCTGGAGGTCATGTAAATAAATATGGAAATGTGGACAGAAGGGAAGGCAAATAAATAAATAAGCAAATTAAGGAATAAAGGAAATAAAGGAATATCCTGAAAAAGAGAATATCAGGAATAGTGAGAATAATAAGGAGGATAGAGAAATAAAAAAACAAGAACAAAGAACTAGAGCATGAAAGGATAACAATTTTACCCTCCAACGGTGGTAGGTGTTAATGGGAAACCATGGTGCAGCTATCATTCCGAGGATTACATTCCCTCCTGTCCCCAACAGGCAATTTTTATTAAGTTTGAAGAGTGGGCAGCTTCTGGAGAGTTGTGCACCCTCCTGGCTTCGAATGCGCCTAATAGTTTCCTCTGTAGGCTACTCAAAATTTGCATTTTTTACATATTTTCCGTTTTCCCTTTTCCCTAACCTCACCCAATTCTTACAAACTTCTTTAATACCTTTCTCTTTACTGTACTTTATCTATAAAATAACAATTAAACTATTTTTTTTAGAATTTTCTGGGTGAAAATGAAGTTGAGCTTTTCCATAAATAAGCGCAAATTATTCAGAGATAAATCCAATCGCTACGCTTCGATCAAGTATGATAAGTAGCCCTCATCAAGCTAAATCATTTAAGCCATATTATAAATAGGGTATGATGAGTCCCGCCTGACTGAGGTGAAAAGATTATGAGTTCCTTATGTAGGGAGGGGGGCATCTTGGAGACAGGGAGACAATCGCTTATGTGGGGAAATTATAGGTAACACTTAATTTTATGTATCCCTGTTTTTCTTCTTCTCTTATGATGTTTTGTTAAAAATAGTCGCTTTCAAGACCCATTCTTCCCACTTCGATCTTAATAAAAAAATCTTTCACCATCAAAAAACTTTAAAAACCAAAGTTTTCTCAGCCCCGTCTTAAAAAAATTCTTTTCTCCCCCGGTTATTTTTATAAAGGAAAAACCTTCCAAGCTAGTTTTCATTTTATTACTTTTTGTCGAATATCTGATGACATCCAAAATTGGATAATTTTTTTTTTATTTAAACGTTATCTTAACTTTTTCTTCAAAATTCGTTTTAGCATTTTCTTTTCTAATTTTCTTTCGTCCCAAAGTTCACTTCGATGGGTGGCTAATTTGTGCCTTTTGAATCTTCCACACTTACACTTATTTGAAACTCAAATTGGTCAGCTAGAATTGGTCCATCGCAGGCTAGTTTTGTCGTCAAAACACATGCGATTTATTTTCATAATTATTTAAAGAACTCTTCTTTTGAAATTAGAGGAATTATCAAATCATTCCGAATATAGAGGTAGAAATTTTTCATTTTTCATTTCCATTTGTGAAACCTTTCGCAAATTCAGGAAAAAAATTGTGGATAAAGTTCTCCAAAAGAATTTTTCATACAAGGAAAATGGCTGAAATCCAGAAATGATAAAATTTCATTGACTTAATCATTTTACTCGTGAAAACATATCAGCATGAAAATACGAACGTTAATTCAGATAAATTAAGGTTTTCATTGTTTTAACGTTCTTTATTTTAGATGAATGAAGAAAATGCGACAACGAATAGGATAAGATGATGTATAAGAAAGTAAAACAAGATGACAAAATAAACAGAAAACCCTTCTGATTCATGATATAGCATTTGTGGAAAATAGTTGGTAGAAAAAAAAACTCGCTTAAAAACCGAGATTTTACTAACCGACGTTTCGCTCATCACAAGCTTGTTTGTGGGTAGGAAGAAGGCCCAGATGAGCGAAATATCGGTAGGTAAAACCATTTTTTGTAAGTGTGTTTTTTACTCACATTTACAATCTAAGGTAGTCTCAAAGCAACGAAACCTCAGCTAGTAAAATCTTTGGTTTTTAAATGTTTTTCTTTCCTTTTTACTCTAAGATCTTCTAGAAGGAATGAAATTTCGATTAGTAAAACTTTCGTTTTTTAAGCGTTTTGTACTATCTTTTATACTCCTAGATCCCCTCGATGCAACAAAACGACAGCTAGTAAAACCTTTGCTTTTAAGTGTTTTTTTTTGCTTTTTTCCTACCATAAGACCCCCTCGTGGCAAGAAAATCTCGGCTCCTAAAGCCTTAAGTTATGGTTTTTTGTTTTTTTTTACAATACTTTCTACTCAAAGGTCCCCACGAAGCAACGAACGTCGGCTAGTAAAACCTTAGTATCTTAAATGTTTTTTTTTAATCTCCTTCAAAGTAACGAAACGTTGGAGCTAGTAAGACCTTTGGTTTTTAGTGTTTTATACGCTACATTCTTATCTAAATTCCGCGTGAAGAAACTCTAAGAAAAAAAAGAATAGAAGATATAAGATCGAGAAAAGGAGATAGAAATTACATATCAGTTATGAGGAAAAATATATAATTTTTATTAGTGTTTATATGTTAAGGTATTATTTTATAGAGTTATAAATATAGAGAATGAGCTGATTCTAACGAAAGCAGGTTTATATTAAAATCAAATAAAAAAACACAACCATAACAAACTAAAAATAAACAAGTAAAAAAAATGCCCCCCCTCTAAAAAAGCAAGTAAAATGTAAAGTAATCACGCACTGGATTCGATGGAAGCCCCCTTTTCCCTGCGCTGGGTCATTCCATCAACACCAAAGATAGTCAAATAAAATGGAAGCGGCCTTCCTCCTCCAAAAAGTCAAATACTTTGTGTGCACGAACTAGTTAATAGTAGGAGAGAGAAGCGTAGGCAATCCCGTTCGTATCAGTGACATGACAGGTAACCCGCGCGAAGATCACTCAGACTGGGACATTAAACAAGAATAGGCGAATAGTCTAGGTGATAACACAGTAAGGTGCAATGAACATTCCATCAAATGGCGGGACGTCCCGCAAGTGTGGCCAATTCAAAGATGACAAGAAGCTACCAAGAGCCGTGGCGCCATTCGGTGGTAGGTCCATGGAAACAGCCGAATAATTATTCTAAGTGAGGTCTGGCAACCGTTTTACATAATGGCTGAATAATATTTTGTTTATTCAAATACCAACTTCTAAGATTGTTAGCTAAGAGTGGGTTCGACTTTGGCGTTCATAATTCACAAGGAATTTGGTATCATAAGTATTTTATTACCTAATAGTTATCTCTATTGAAATTCATTTGATATTTAAGCCCCATTTCACTACTCTATTATTTAATTGTGCATTCTCCTAAAATCGTAAAATTTCCCGTAATAAATTGCGGTCAAGATCGTTAATATAGTTTATACCTCACAATAGGGTAAAAACTGGATGACTGAAGAACACTGCTAAATACTAATATTCAGCTTGAGTTAATTACATTTACCACTACTTTGGCTGCGTTCAACCAATCAGTTTTCAATTCATTTTAGGAAATTTCTCATTATACTAAGTGTTTTTAACTTTTTTAAATCTGTGAGAACCAATATCAAACGGCTTCTTATAATCGAGAAAAATATATCGATAGATCATGAATTAATTTTAAAAAACTTAGGTAAACAGGAGCGATGCCGCCGAAAACCAGGTTTAGTATAGTTAATTAAATTTTGGAACTACAAACACCCCACGATTCTCTCTCTAATAATAGTCTAAGTTTGCTAATAACGGAAGCGAAGAAAATGGGCCAAAAATTTCGTGATTAATTTTGAAAATCGGAGACGCATTTGCCCCATCAAACTCTCTTGAAACTATTCCTTTATTAATAGATTTCTTAAAATGTTCCAAAATGGTCTCGCTACTTCGATGTCTTATCCATTAAGGATTTATTAGGACCTGGCGTTTTATATTTTCAAACTTATTTAATTTCCGATTATATTAATATTCGAATTTGCACACTCTCAGAATCTTCCGCGGAGCCGATGCATTCCCTGATTGGTTTTGGATTATTAATGTACCAATAAAATCTGTTTGGTTCGTGCTTAGTTACTGCCACTAGTCCTATATCATAAACCCACCCCTTCTAGCTTTACTTTTGCTTTATTTCACAAAACCAATAAAACATATAATGGTTCTGTGTCAGTTACCCCTTTCTTCTAATTCTATCCCTATTGAGTAGTTCATAATGTGATAATATAAACTCTCCGATAATGGTCCTACTAGAGCTTTCTGGTTTTGTTTCAGTGACGACAATACTAAGGAAAACTTTCCTGAACGCAGTGATGGTATGACGGTTCGCATAGATTGGTCTATTAGATACGGTTACATGGTTGGCGTGGATTAAGAGCGTACCTCAGGCGTGACCGATGCAGTGTGATTGTGAATACTTATTGCTGTAATACCGAAGTCTTTCGTTGTATCTAACACTCTCATTGCACTTATTTGTCAATCTGTGCGCATATGTAGAGATACATGAAAATGCAGAAGTGTTAACACTTCATGTGGTAAACAGGGCTTCTTATACAGGGCGCTGGAGTTCACAATCATCAGCCGATTTTCTATCGCTTTCATGAAACTTTCCAGGCCTGCATCTTTATGTGATGCCCAGTGTCCCCACAAAGACCATAACGTCTTTATATAATCAATATTTTGGGACGATCAAAGGCACTGTATCCTAAGAATAATTTAATATAAAAGTAATTTAGTAATTTAAGTGATTAAAATGGTGTTGGGAACTTTCTCCAAATTACTTTTGAGTTCTTGGCGTAATTAAAATTTCTATCGAAACGAATTACATCATTAGTTCAATCTCGCAGATTATTCATTTACTTTTAACTGAATATTGTGATAATTATAGAGTGCAATTGCCTAAGCAAATTATTGAATATAATAGATTTGAAACAAAGTTCTCGCACAATTTGAATTGATAATAATTTACAACGAAACAATGCAGCAAACGAAACATATCAATGAACAATGTAATTACCGTTATTTTTGAGCACCTGCTCCTAACGGCTGGATTGTTGTAACATTCAAATGGTTTGTGATCAAAGAAGTTTCCAACTGCAGTTTTCAGTTCGTCAACGTTTCTGCGAAATTGCATCTGTTCTGCCACTTGTTGTAGTTGTTTAATATATATTTGAGTCTGGATAGACTGAGGGAGTTTCAATAATCCCAGTAAATCACTCCCTTTCCATCCTAGCAGACACAAAGCATAAGCCTTTGTCCGAAGATGGGCAAGGGTACCTTTGTGTATTCAGCTTCTTTTGCGTGCCAGGCTCAAGTGTAGAGATGATTTCTGACCTGTAGCCACCACTTTGTTTATCCAATAAAAACGACGTTTCTGGGACAATAGTGTCATGCAGGCGTTTATGCGGCCCTGAGGGTCGAACTCGTTGAGTTTACGTGGAATCCATACGTCTAGTTTGCTGACTTTATTCATTTCATCTAAATGATGCAAAATGGCTCTATGTCTGACGCTAAACTTTTCAACCAGCTCGCCTGATATCAGATGTAGATCAGCTTTGACACAAGCACACAAAAAGGTAATTTTCAATCCGTGAGGGTCGACGCTTTCTTGGCTGATCTTGCAGAACGAATTGGCCTCGCTGAAACTTCTTAAACCAACGTTAGGCTGTGCGGCGACGTATTGTGTCTTCTTCAAATGCTTGGTTGATACGACGTTGCGAAACGGCAGCGTTTGGGTTGGACTTGCAATCATAGTGTAAAATAACACGCTACTGTTCACGAGAAAGTGACATTTGATGGGTACTTTTAAAAATTTTAGATATCATAAAGGGTGTTCGACTAATTACTATGTAGTCGCCTAGGAAAGAGTAGGCTACTACACATTAACTAGTCGTACACCGTGTGAAGTTCTAGAAATAAATAAACTTTAAATTAAATCGTTGAATAAATAAAATTTTACACAATGTTGTTCCCGATCTTCGTTTCCAACCTATTATTTTGCAATAGAGAGTATATTGCCTTTTGGAGACACAGAATTATGATCTCCATCCAACCAAAGCCTTAGCTTTAGTCGGGCGCGTTGTGTACATTTTGTAGGTAAATACGAGAAGACAAGGGACATCGAAGACAAGCCTTCGACGAAGAATGGCTCGTTGAAATAGAGAGGATTCTGTAGAGATGTAGAATGCTGGAGGAGAGAAGATATTTACGATTGAAAGACGAGTCATTAAATAGCCAAAAGACAAATGCTTGTAATATTATTATTATTGAGAATGTAAATTACTACAATTCAAGACAATATATTCTTTCACTATGACAGATATGGGGTAAGGCAGAATCAGCAACCACTTAGAGGGGGAAGCAAGAAGGAAGGCAACTCTATTAGACTTGTCAAATCAAGAAAATAACAGGGAAAAAATAAAAAGAAATATGCTACAGCTAAGGTGTGATAGTGGTATAAAAATGTCACCCACTTCGGTGCCGAGAATGCATGAGGCTTCCAAAACTCATCTATTTCGAAGCCATCTCTGCACGTCACTAAATGAAAACTAATGCATTAATATGTTGGGTTTCTTTGTGAATGTTTCATCCTTTTCCACTAATCCAGGGGTCTAATTTTGATACATCATCATGTCGTTTCATCAAGGAGATTTCTAGCCTGCAGCTGGAATCAATCCTTCCTTTGATTCCAAATCCAATACACACACATACACACACACACACACATATATATATATATATATATATATATATATATATATATATATATATATATATATATATATATACCCTTGGCCAAAGGTATGAGACCTCCCCATCAATATTTTAGTTATCCCGCTGAATGTTGATAAAACGCGTGCATATGGTTGTTGTGTGGTATATTTCAGTATATACACTTGATCTAATACCTATTTGATCCCCCTTAGTTTCAATTACTGCTGCAATACACCTAGGCATCGAGTCAATCAATTTCTTGCAAACGTCAGGTGTACATTATTTTAGCCCATTCTTCTTGAAGTTTCTGGTAAAAATCGTCGTTATTTTTAACTGTTGTGTTCCTAATAGCTTTAGCAAGGGCGCCCCATAGGTGTTCAATGAGGTTTAAGTCCGAACTTTGAGTCAGCAAGTCCAAATGAGAATATTCTTGGCTGTATATCACCAGGCATTATCCTGTTGAAATATAACATTAGCTTTTGATACGCCTGGATATAATTTAGCAATTTATGGCTCCGAAACTTCCGATAACATGAAAACATGTAGTCGAATTGATTCTGCCCAGGCATAAAAAATCTCTTCTTGCCCTGTGGCAGACATGCAAGCCCATACCATGACGGAACTGCCTCCGTGTTTTACTGTTTGGAAGATACATTCAGGCTGAAAAGCTTTGCCAACTCTTCGAAGGACGAAGGTCATACCGGGTGTGCCGAAAAATAAGATGAAATATAATCAAATGCGTTATTATGTACATGTCTCATAATTTTCAGCTTCAACCAAATATGATGAGCTAATATGTTATTTCAAACCTTATACTATATTACCCCATAGTTACTTTCATCAGACCATACGACTTTTCACCACTGCCTCGTATTCCATTTGGAATGATTTTTTGTCCATTAAAGACGTTTCTTCTTGTTTGTATCAGAGACTCATGGCTTCTTCCTGGCTCTAAAGCTTTTGAGGCCATAGGGGGTTAAGCCTCCTTCTTACAGTTCTTGTCGATATTCGTGAGGTATTCGCATCATTGAAGTCGAAACAGAGCTCTGAAGATGTTTTTCTCCTATTTTTTAAGATACTGATGGAAGAGATATATATTTCACGAGAAGATTTAACCCTTTTCCATCCATTTCTTGGTTTTGATTTGACACTTTTAGTCTCCCTAAAGCGCCTGAGAGTCGTTTGGACTGCCTAACGAACATCCCATGGTCTCGAGTATTTGTCCTTGTGACATCACATTTTGATGGTGATTTACAATTTTTCCTCGCTTAACTTCACTGAACTCAAAATTTCTGGGCATCTTAGTGATTCTTAACTATAATTAGTAAATATTATGGCACAAACCTGTAAAAAATAAAAAGAAATATAATTTTTTGGCAATATATGGGTTATGCACGGTGTGAGGGGATGCCCATCGAAGGACCAGCGTGAGAGGAAGCCTCCCCTGAATACCCCTTTCAGCCCCTTCGCTCTAAACCACGTGCGCCTTAACGTACGAATTTTAGAATCATCGAGAAGGAAGCAGTCCCGCGCTGTATCTATCGACTCATATGTATTTGCTTATTCGGGATGCATCTCGCTCTCCCTCCCTCGCGATAACGCCGAATTCTCACCCCATGCTTCACAGGCATGTATGTTTCCCCCGCAGGCGCGGCCATCAAACCCAACCCCATATCCTGAGGCAAACTTCGCTGTCCGATCCAACTCGTTATCTCGAATTAAGTATACGTAGACTGACGTCTATAATCCAATGGGGACGGCTATGCCCTGGGGCTATCTAAACAACCAGCCACTTTGCAATGTAACCCTGCGCCCGCCATTCTTCTAGGAGATTAAGAGTCTGCCAGTCCCTCCGTTCAGTCCGTTTTGTCTGTTCTTCCCTTCGTAAAGCTTTGGCTCCTGTTCAGAAGAAAGCTATCGTACTACCTTCTTCCCGGAGAACTGTGCTGCCTCCCTCATCTCGCCCCCCCCCCCCCGTCGCCCCTTCCCTTCAAGACTCCCGTTCCTCGTGTCTGAGACTCCCTGCCGAACCGCAGAACCGTCTCGTGTTTGAGATTCCATCTCTCTGGAGCAGAGAGAATCTCGTTCTTCAAGAAGTATTCAAAACCCCCCATCTACGAGTAATCCTGGTCAGGACTCACAGAAGTATCTCCTCGAAGACCTGTGCCGTTGCTCTTCCCCCTCCGAACAAAACTAAGCTTCAAGGAAAAGCGATTATGCGTTGTAATCTCCTGATTACAGCCCCCGTCAATCGTCACCTGCATCCCCTTTTGAATTGACTTCCCGCTCAAACTTAAATAATATCCATTGGTCGAATTTGTTTCCCTTTATTTATATATATATATATATATATATATATATATATATATATATATATATATATAAATATATATATATATACATATATATATATATATATATATATATATATATATATTCTACCGTTTATTATATATATTAAAATTATATTTTGGGGTCTTGATCTTTATATATACTTTGAACTGCAACTTAGCAAGCCATTAGATTAATCCCGGTCAACAGTAAACGCACTCTAAAATCAATGAGGCGACCTTCCACTCCTTTAATTGCTCCACTCCTTACTCCGAGCGAGTCCTCATAGGCATACCTCGACACATATTTATGCTTTAATACCACAAAATGCTAAAAATAAAAAAAAATGCTAGAATATTATGGTGTATGGTGTTGTTTATGCTAAATATGAGAGTACCATGCGCTCATAATGATATCAGAGCACAAATCGTAGTTTAGAGACAAAATTAAAGGGCGACCTCATACTTTTGGCCAATATATATAATTTCTCGTCTAACATTAACAAAAGAATAACACAGAGAATTCATTCATACAGATTTACTTATCAAAGTTAAATGCTAAAAGCTTGAAGTACTTTAATACTTGTTTCACTGAGTGAAATCGCTGTCGTCCTGAACCACGGCCTCTTGGCGGCGGAACCTGCTGCGAGTCTTATGGACGGCCCTCTACCCTCTTTAAATGGGTGAAAACTGTGGTGAACTTTGACCTAAGCTCCCCCTTGGTGGTTAATGGCACTTTTTTGGTATCCCTCTTTCTCTCTAAACATTGCCCTACACATAATAGTCAAGGGGATTACGTCTGGGGAGTTAGGAGGCCATATTTTCGGAGTAATATGGAAAGAAAATGTGTCGGACAACAAGACTGGGTCCGTCTGCTTGTGTGGCATCTGGCTGAATCCAGCTGTCACACCTACAGCCTCTCAAAAACTATCTCTTGGATTCCGGGCAACACCAACTGATTTCTTGGATTACCTTATCCCCTGCCCGATTCTCAGATTGATTCCCAAGCACTCAAGAATCTTCACATAGGAGCTCCAGGCGGGAATACTAAGCATCACAACTTGCGCTTTCCAAATTATTTCAGGATTAAATTCATTATGGTATTACTTCCTTTAGAAATGGTACACAACTGAGTCTATTATAATAGGAGGAGAGAAACAATGTTAAACAACACGCATGATGCGCGGAATTCAGATCTGCCAACGGCGACAAATTACCTCTGCACCCGGTATATATATATATATATATATATATATATATATATATATAGGGTGCAGAGGTAATTTGTCGCCGTTGGCAGATCTGAATTCGGCGCATCATGCGTGTTGTTTAACATTGTTTCTCTCCTCCTATTATAGTAGACTCAGTTGTGTACCATTTCTAAAGGAAGTAATACCATAATGAATTGTTAATAAAACCACTGTGGAGGAGCGTAGTATTTATTATCTCGAGACCAGTTTCAGCATGGAGTTTGTCATGCCAGCCTCAGTCGAACACTAAGAATACATGCAGTCCCACCAAGCATACAATATATATATATAGTTGACAGGGATCCAATTGGAGTTTCCCTGATTAGGAACTCCAATTGGATCTCTGTAAACTATATATATATTGTACGCTTGGTGTGACGGAATGTATTCTTAGTGTTCGACTGAGGCTGGCATGAAAAACTCAATGCCGAAACTGGTCTCGAGATAATAAATACTACGCTCCTCAACAGTGGTTTTATTAACATATATATTAGGGTGGTCCTTATATATAGGGTGAAAATTTAGACTTGTATTTTTATTTTCTCCTAACCCTCAGTTTTGTTCCTTTTTTCATTAATATCATTGCTGCAAAATCTTTTGGGGATCAAGTGATATTTAGAGGTTGCACATCAATCATAAAGTTATACCAAATAATCAATATTTTCTGTTGTAATCGATCAATCATGATCTATTAGTTATAGCTTTTAAACTATTTACAAATTCTATAATCATATGTTTTACGTTTAAATAATTATTATGAGAGTTTTAGGCACAGATAATAAAGTAATTTCAGGATTTGACAGTAATATTTTTCTCTTGGCAAATAAATTAAAATTCTATTAACAGTTTTATTATCTGTGTTACCCGGGAACGGGACGTGGACCAAACTCTTATGTACCCTACCAACCTCCACCCTTTAGAAAAAGGTTTTGATGTGATTTATTTAATTTACTGTTGTCCTAGCAGTGTAGATTTACCTCTATCTGGAAACTGTTTACGATGTTCTGCAACAACCTGGAGGAGGAATTGTAGTTGTTCATCATCTTTGGTTAGGTATCTGTTGTACTCTTGGATAAGGGTCACACCTCGCTCTGCATTGTCATAAGTTACTTTAATTCCTTGAACTGTGCTCTTTGCACTTTTATAGTCATCTCTTTTGCTCCACAAGACTGGGGGTTCACAAAGATATCCAGTTGGAAGATTCATTTTATTAAAGAATGACATAGTTCCTTTTGTTGCGAAGTCTTCCAATCCATAATTCTTGATTGTCTCAAGTCTGATTTCTGCTTTTTTGGATGTTTTTTCAATTGCAGACCTCTCATTCATAGCTTTAACTATCAAACTTTTTGTAGTGGATGGAACAAGAATATCGAACAGGCTCATTGCAACAAGTTCTCCTGACAAATACCATAAGTGTGAGCTGAACTTCTCCAGTGTGGCTTTTGAGATTTGTTAGTCAATATTGCAGTAACTATTCAGGGCTTTTAGAAGCTCTCTAAGTCACTTCGGAGAGCTGACAATGGAACAAAAGGCTCGATCCAATACTTGACAAAAACAGTCGATACATAAACAGACATTTTACGCAAGCTCTGCTCCTCTTTTTGAGTAAGATTAAAACTGCCCCCTGAACATCAATATTTTCAGTGAGTATATTTCCTTTGACATCCACCTTGCATGATGCATTGCTCCAGGACGATTAAAATGAACTCCTCTTGGTGGAGTTTTACCAAGGAAAATCAAAGAAAACTCTAGCAACTCCCTGTAGTCATCTCCCAGATCTTTCATTTCTTCCATTGACTTTTCTGCCCACAAAATCACGTCAGATTTAGAATTATTTGGGCAACATTTTCAGGATCAGCACCAGATTCAAATTTATCTTTATCAATTGTGTCCCAAATTGCCTGAAAACGTTTAAACAACATCTCATCTGGACCTCTTGTTGATTTAGTCAGTATTGTAAACGCAGCTTTGGCTACCATTTCCAACACATGATGTCTGCAGGCAAAGTACAGGAGGTTCTTTTCTAAAAAAAATTTTTATATGCGTACATGCGCCATTAATATGACCTATGTTGGATGCTGTTGTATAACATACCATGTAAACTACTTTATTTACCAGATTCCAGTCTTCTAATGCATCGACAACTGCCTTTACTTGTTCTTTTCCGGTGCCATTTGAGATTTTTTGAACTCTGAGGAGTTGGCTAACTCCATTGCCTGAAACAAGGATGGGAAGGCGATCAACACGTTTATGAGATATCAAGTCTTGCATTAGCTTGCCATCCCAATGTACACTCAGTGGCATGTCAATAGAAAATTCAGCTTTTAATTATAAAGCGAGGTTTTTCCTTTCTAACTGCCTCTGACGCCGGATGGAGGAACGATTAATAATTAAATTTTCAATATTCTGCCCAAAAGCTTCAGAATCCTCAACGAGTAATGAAGTTGCCTCGCGGTTTGATACTTACTTTTGCCCTATCCAGAGCTGCAGCGAGGGATGGCGTTATGATATTCTTAGTTGTCCTTTTACGTTTAAAAGGTCCAGTGGTAGCTTCGGCAATAGCCTTTGAGTCCTTTTCTTTGTCAGAAGGCTCAGCAGGGGCTACTGTATACTCAAAATCACTACACACTTCTTCACTGCTACTTTCTGTACTGGATGACTCCAATTTAACAATCTGAAGAGTATTTGCTGCTACCCGATCAGATCTAAGCTTCCCTTCTTTTTCTAGTGAATTTCGTTTCGCTGCTCTTTTTTCTTTGATAGCTAAAGAAACATCAATTGAACTCAAAGTTCCTCTCCTGCCTGGTTGTCTTTGAGCAATAAGAAAATCTCTTATTTTGTATGGTTGATAAGGCATCTGCACTAACAATATCCAACATTTTTTTTAAACTCTTCTCAAAACTCTCTACTTTCTGTACTTGGCAAGGTGATCTACGTTTCCTTCCCTTTTTCAACTGCTGATATTCTGCATATAATTTCTGAACTTTAGCAATAGAATGATCTTTTCTTATGATTGGAATGCGTGCCCTTTCCCAAAACTTTGTCACTTTGTTCACTATTACATCTGCACTAGAGCCAATAGTTAGCTTCTTATCTTGATGGTAGTGGAGGAAGTTGCTCAGCACTTCCAATTTTGATGGAAGCTTTGATTCTATGAGCTCTTCTCTACCACTGATAATAAATATGTCACTTCTTCTTTGTAGTGCCATGAGGACACTTTCAAAGTAAAGAACACACTAATATCTTATATGATGCTAATAAGAGTCAACTCTTCGAGTTCAAGAAACAAGTAGCTGATTTACTTAGAGGTAGAGGTCAGAACAACACACATCCTACCTCACACAATACACAAGACACACTGAGATGTGAGAGGAGTACGTACGGTAAAGTGTAATGACTACTCGGCATCATTGCCATCGACCACCACTGAGTAGCAGTGTTACCTATGGTAAATAATGATAGGGTAAGGTCTGCACAGGCCCTCAAGTTTCTTTTCGAGTTTATTGGGACTGCAAATGTAAAGAAATAGGTCTGTATCAAAGTAGCTAGATGATTCTGAAAGAAAAATGCTGACTTTGTAAAAATGTGTAAAATGCATAAACTTCAGTGCCATTGTCCAACCTCTAAATATTTCTCAAATTTTCTCTCATTTTGTAATACATCATTTGGTACCCAAAGGAATATTTTAGCTTATGGGAGCACAGTTTATCAATTAAAAATTGTAAGAACCACCCTAATATATATATATATATATATATATATATATATATATATTATATATATATATATATATATATATATATATATATATATATATATATATATATATATATATATATATATATATATATATATATATATATATATATATAAATATATATAAATATATATATATATATATATATATATATATATATATATATATATAAATATATATATATATATATATATATATATATATATATATATATATATATATATATATATATATACATATATATATATATAAATTTTCAAAACCATCGCATATGTCTTCATATTCCTACTACGAATAAGGTTCCCAAGGAACGACTCCATATATATATTAGTGATGGAGTCGTTCTTTGGGAACCTTATTCTAAGTTTAAAAATTCTTGAATCTCTTTACATCAAACAAATTAACCCGGAACTCAATGATTATTCATCATCCCTTAAATTATTCACTATATAGACAAATGTACAACCAACCACATCCCCCTTAATAGTTTTCTTTTTGCCTAATTTTGTCCATACTATCAGTTGTTACTCCCAGCTTAACCGTTATAAGGTCAGTACTCGTGCAGAGAAATTTTTATTTCTATTATAGTTTGTCCGATTAATATCTAAACGATCTGGTTTATTATTGACTTTTCCTTAATTTATTGTTTTAGTCGTCCTTTTGAACCCTCCATTATTGATTATTTACTATTTAAACTTTCGTGCCTTAGTCTAGTCATATTATTTGATGTTCAATCACTTAAAATTTAACTTAATTGAACTACTTGCTTCGCTCCATTTATTAATATCCGCTTGGATTACATTCCCCCTGATCTAACTTATTTTCGATTGTTCGCCCTGCCCATATAATTCTCTTGCTGTGTTTTATAGTGATTTTTTTTTTTTTTTTTTTGTATTACGCTTGATTCATGTTTACTATTCATATTTGTTGCTCATGGGATTATTTAATCTTTTTTCTGTCTTATTAATCGATTTCTTCATGTCTTTCGACTTTATTGCTATAGTTTATAATTTTTTGTATTTCGATAGTCATTTAAGTCATGTTTATTATGCACATTTAAAAAACTCGTGGGATTATTATTTAATTTAGTTATTTATTTATTTATTTTTTTTTTTAAGATATTACATCAATTTCTAATAGATTTTCACTAATTTGATTTCTGTGTTTAGTTATTCTTCTAAAAATAATTTTTGGTATTTAGAATTCGCTGATGATGGTCATCGTCAATGACCGAAACGTCCGGAAAATTAAATGTTCAAAACCATCGCATATGTCTTCATATTCCTACTATATATATATATATATATATATATATATATATATATATATATATATATATATATATATATTTATATATATATATATAATATATGTGCAAATAAAACCACTTTTTTGGAGCATAAAGTTTATTAGAACGGGACTAGTTTCGATATGTAGCTTTTCATATCATCTTCAGTGGTAAACTAAGAAAAATTGGCAAAGAAACCTGAAATACTGGAATATATAATAACAAGCAACTGACATTAATCTGGAGGCGTTAGCTTTAGGTGATTAAAAATGTCCTTTAAAATGAGGTTTATGAGACATAGGGACTGCATTTATGCTGCCCTTCAGATGAATTAAAATCTGGAATTTCTTTAATTAGAGAGGATTCGATATTTTTTCTTTTAATTTAATCATTACAATGTTATTATTTGGAAACTAGAGAAATCTATTATATGATTGGCGTTTTTTACCTGGTGAAAAATACTAGAAGCATTACTTGCTCTACGAATACCTCCCCCCACCCCCTATGTTCGTATATGCGTTTGTCTAATGACCTTTCGGTCTCTCCCACGTAAAAAGAGGGACAATTTGGGGCTTTACATAGGATTAAATAGATGCCTGCACCTCTATTTTGCGATTTTGGCTTAGTGGAATGGAAAATTTTTCTGATAATGGAAGGATATTTGAAAGTCCTATTATCTCGAGCATTAGCTCACATGCTTACAAACTGTCCAAATGGCTGGCGTCTATTCTCTTTGACGCAGTTCAATTAACTTCTTCTTCCCAAATAATTCATTCCTCCGACTTTATTGAGAAATTTAGAAAAATCAATATAAAAATAGTCGCCTAGTCAGTTTTGATGTAGATGCCTTTTTACCAACGTTACTATTGATGAGGCTCTTCAAGCGTTAGTATTAGATAACCAACAAATTAAAGTAATTGACAAATTATGTACAGGTTCAATATTTTTCATTCCACGAGTAAGTTTACGTTTTTTTGCCATTTCTGTGTGATATAACCATTCTTCTCATTCTTGCTGTCAATTTCTCATAAAATACAACCGATTTATTATCGCAAAGCTGCAAACTCATTAAGATCGCAACGACATAAATCTCAACATATGGCTCACTTATATTTGTCAAGTTTTTTCGAGCACCATATTTGTTCCCAATGTGTGACATGACAATTCAATAATTCATGATTAAGTACGTCCAGCACAGGGCAAATAATAAAATATTTCGTTGAGAAGAGAAATCTGGAAATTCTTCCTAGCGGTTACGCAAAAAAGCACATTTTTGTGTCATGCTAAAGTATATTCCAACCTTTAGTCTAAATACTTTTTGGACAAATTCAAATCCAAAACAAAGTAGTTCAAATTAATTTGATTCAACATATAAGCTTAAAAAGGAGGAACTTGCTTCAAAAGTAGGATTATTTTGATCCTTATTTTGAACCTCGGCAGTTTCCTCATGTTCCGAATCATGTATTTGAGGACGTATTGAAGTTAAGTTTAAACTGTGAGGAATGAGCCTCATATAAGATAAAAAATATTGACAATTTAATGTTTTTTCGTTTAGGATTTATTCATTTTATATTTGTACGACAGAAATAACATTCCGATGATTCATTTTTGTTTCACGCCATAACATTGGTTTAGCAAAACTCACGTGCTGATACCCAATTGCCCGTTCTTTCAGACGATTTGCGCAAGCCACATAACGGATATGAGGGGCCAACTTCTCATCTTGTTCTCCCAGGGCAACTTTACAACAAAAATACTTCATAAAATTTAATTAGGTAAACTTCAATTAGTTAAACTTCATGGTTGAGCTTTGAATTTCACTTCCCCAAGTGTGTAACAAAAGATGATTTACACAATTATTTGACACATTTACTTGGTATTTATAAAGACACATTTAAACTGTACTGAATGTGCATTGAAGCTTCATTGTGTATGTTGGTGTCAACGTTGGTGTAATGGAGTGAGACTACGGTATGGGAGAAAAAGTAAAGATTTGTTGAGAGTGCAAATTGACAACTTGAAAGGGAATGTTTCGTGTAATAAAGATAGAGGGATTGGGATTGTGATCATATAAGAGGTGGAGGTGTAGGGGAGATAGAAAGGTAGAAATATTGTGTGCTGTGTGTTTAGGAGATGGTTATGAGTGTCAGATGATATATGGCGATGATTTGGTGAACATGATAATGATATGGTGAATTGTGCCAGGTTGCCTGGCAAACGCTTTCGTTTTGCATTGTACTTTATTTAATATTATTTTTTTTATATATATATAAGGTTTGTAGTTTAAGCATTCGAGCCTTTGTTATCATTGCCCGTATGAGCTCTTGCTCTCTCTCCTTCTGTCTCTCTCTCTCTCTCTCTCTCTCTCTCTCTCTCTCTCTCTCTCTCTCTCTCTATATATATATATATATATATATATATATATATATATATATATATATATATATATATATATATATATATATATATATATATATATATATAATGAAAAACTCACAAAGTATCACGTGAGGGTGGCAAATGAATGCAAAATCTTGAAGCTCCCCGTCTTGCTGCAGTTCCCTATCTTGCACTTTGATCTTTATTAGTTCTTTTGGTTGGGTTACTAACAGTCTTTGAATCTATTTTTCTGATGATATTATTCCATACTTGGTTTGCTTTTTCTTTTATCATTATCTCCAATTATCTTCTGATTGTCTTTAGTCTGTTATATTTTTTCATCGTATTACCCAGATCCGTTATTTCTCTTATCAATGATTTAAGTTCTTCTATTTTCCCTTTAATTTCGTCGCCCCATCTCGGTGCAAGGAGGGTTCTGTATACTATTAAAGGTGTATACATTGCGTCGGCTTCTATTATTTTGTCGCTTATCTTCTATATTTATGCCTCTATTACGTTTGTTTCTTGATTATTATAGGTTTTGGTATCTATTTTACTTAAGTAATCTTTATATTAGGCCCAGTCTGTTTTGCCGAGTGATTTCCTTTGCAGTATCTTAATTTGGTACTCATGCTTCCCACGTGTATCCTGCGAGAAGAGAGTAACATGGCGTTCTTATTGCCCTAACATTTCTTATTGCCCTAACATATCGCATAAATAGTCTGAGCCATACCCCGAGGGGCTGGCTCAGACTATTTATGCGATATAATTTGGCATTTGAATCAGATCCCGATTATCTTCGTCAAGCATCACGCCTATCCGGTCTCCCTTATGCACCTAGGAACTCTCTACCTCGAGAACCCCCTTATTGTTTAGAAGAGGACAATATCCTTGAACGCCAAGGTTCGTGCCCCTCGAGACGCCAAGTCAACAGGCCGTCCCTGTTGTTCAATTGCTCAGAAGAGAACAACTTTAGAACAGTCATTGTTCTTCGAGCTCGTTCGACAAGAAACGGTTCTCGCTGCCCTGATATCACGTCAGTGGTAATTTAATTCCCCCCTTTTAACGTTCTTCAATAGAACGATTGGTTACCCCAATAACCTCAATTGTTCATCCAGAACATCTCTGGTATCCTGTCTCAAGGATCGCTCGTACTTCCGAGCCCCACTTCGCAAAAAACTCCTCGAAGTCTGTCCTTCCCCTCTCTTTAAGGACAACCCCCCTGAAACCCCTCCTCCTGGTAAGGAAATCGCCAGTCGGACCGAAGACATTCCTTCAAATCGCCTTCATCTGCACGCCGACCTTATAAATACGTAAGCTACAAATTGCATTTTATTATTTAACTTTGTTGCCAACGTAACTCCGTGCTTTAACCCGGATTTAGTCGACCCTTTCCCTTCTTGTTTGTTTTGTCATTTTAAATCCATCCAAATCTTAATCCACCGCTTAGTCAAATTTATTCTATGACCTTTTCATTTCATGTGCATCTCCCATTTTAATCCCCGGTCATGTAAATATTTTCCATGTGTTATTTTTGCTAGTTTAATTAATAAAATTCTATTTTATTAATGCTCGCAATATTATTTATCCTTGGGCTCCGTTCCACTTCTTAAGTATATTGAAGATAAATAAGCCCTCTCCAGGCCTATTTATTAACGTAGAATAATACTCGGCCATTTGATTAAATCCCCGCACTCGAATATAGAATAATCCCCACGAAGAATAGATGTATAGTATATCGTCGGACAATGGTCGGATGGGGTTACGGGCCCTGGCTCGGTATGGTCATTGAGGTTAAAATTGGGGTTGGTGAGAACTATATCTGGGATAATGGAGGAGCTGTAGGATAGGAACGTTGGGAAGTCTGGTCCTTCTCTTTGGGCTATATTTCTTTGCACCAGTAGTTGTAGGGTTCTGCCTGTGCCGTTCATATTGGTTGTGTACCCTGCTGCTCTACATCTGGCCTTAAGATCTCCTGGCAAAATTGTAGAGCTTGTTCGGCGAAAAAGTTTAATAAAGTAGGATTCTTATAGATACTTTATTTCGGTGTAGGGAATCCTCATGTTTATCCCTATCGATACACCGTTGAATCTGGTTTGGGTATGGTTGGCAGATATGATCCTATAATTTGGTTTTTTTATTGTTTCGACTTCGGTGTTGATACCATTTTCGGTTAATATGATTATATCTGTGTCTTCTTGTCTAATTATATTTGAGTAAATAATTATCTTTGTTATCCAGCTGTTCACGTTTAGCGTAAATATTTTTAGTTTGCGTTGGTACGTGAACATGATTGATTTAATTCCTGCTTTAATTTTCTCGGTTCTTGCTGGGGAGCGGGTGCGGCCAGATTTTTTTTCTTAAATTGGTCGCTGAAGATATTATAGAATGAACCAGGAGCAATTAAGATCATTCCTTGCTTTAGGGCATTGTGAACTTCTGTCTCGTCCGCGTCTGCTTCGTAATCCCATTTATACCTTTGTTTGCAGGTTTTGGGCGGGGGGTTTGCATGGGTGCCGTATATTTTAATATTGAGTTCCTGGTTATTTAGTTGATGTTTTTGTTTCTCTTTCTCCAGTTTTAGTGCAATCTCTTTGGTTGCTTTTGCAATTTCTTCGTCAGAAGTTTCTACATCGGTTTCCTGGTCGGTCTTCATTTGATTTTCTTCTTGGTTGTCCATGTTTTGTTCTTGTTCGTTTGGTCTCATATTGATTTTATAGATATGGCTTGAGGGTGGGTTCTCAGGGAACCACATTTTCTTATAATTCACTGATATTTAGATTCTTCTCTTCTCTCAGATTCCAGCGATGAAAAGTGCGAAAGTAGCGTAGGCTAAATCTTCCGAGTGAGTGAGCTCAATATCCCTGCGTGCGAGTGGTCCTGGAGCGTGCAGATAGAGGGACGACTAAGTAGGTGACGTTTATAGTGTGAAGAAAGGTCTGAATGAGTCACTGAGATAAAGTGTTCTGATGTGGTATGGACAAGTAAGAAGAATGCGAGGAAACCTGACTTTTAGAGAGAATATTCCAAGTGTCAAGGTGTGAGAAGAGTGTGAAAGAGTTTGTGATCGGGGAGTTGATTGTTGGAATGAGTGTTTAATAGATAAAGGATTGACCGGGTAAGAAGAGACTGATATTATGTATGATAAGTGTGTATGAATGATGTCAAGGAAGAGGTTTGGGTCTTTCAGCTCAGGGACGAACCCTCATCGGGACTAGATCCAACAGCACAGAGTGCCCCATCTCTATGAAGTGCCTTGGGTATGGACAAAATAATGGATGGCGGTGTCTTTAATAGGTCATAAAGGGAAGGGCAGTGGTGGGTAGTTTTAGTGGCATTGAGGCGCTTTGACCCCTCTTTGTGTGAAACTGGCAGAAAGGGAATTTGCAAATCCATTAAAAATTAAACAGTATTACAAGGATATTTACACCAAATAAAACATTAACAAGTTAAAAGACAGTGAGTATTTAAAATAATTATAAAGTAATACCACCTACCAGTGAGAATCAGTTATCAAAAGCAGCCGATAATAGTATGTAGGAAGCATCCACCGGGAAGTTGGTGTATGTTGGTAGGTGGACGAAAGCGTTGTGGTTGGTTACAAAAAAAGTCTCCGTAAGCTGTTAAGTGTTGGAGTCTTTGGCTTTCAATGTAAGAATCTATAAAGTATAAAAGAGTTTTCTTTATTGATGGCGCAAATTATTTTGAAGTTTTTTAGGGAACTTTCAGTTTTACTATAAAGTAGTTCCTAATATCTGAATGCTCCTTTCTAAATAAACTCCTTCCTATACCGTGATGTTTGTTGTATACATACAGCGCCCATTGTGAGGACTGTCTTTAGGAGCATAAGTCACCGCAATTCAAATTTTAGCTTAGTACTAGACTACTTTTAAATTTCTTAGAACAAACCAAACAGAGAAAAACCAAAGCTAGATTGCGCCATTGCAAATAATTCTCGATTGATATGGACGAGCTAGAATGGCTTAAGTGATTTTCCCATTCTCTTAAAAACTAGGGATAACAATTTAGAAAGCTAATTGATACGCAAACTTTTTGTTTGTTTTAGAAAGGCTGGCTTATTCAATATCCTCTCGTGACTGTAAGAAGAGCTCCTTCCGAGGACATGATGAAGAGCTTGTTAGCTACAACATTGCCATTATATATATATATATATATATATATATATATATATATATATATATATATATATATATATATATATATATATATATATAATGAAAATTAAACCACACAAAAATAAAAAGATGAATCCAAGCACTTTCGAAGTTCCTTGAAAATGAACTTGCAAATATAGTTCGAAAGTGCTTGGATTCATCTTTTCATTTTCCTGTGGGTTATTTTTCATATTATTGCTTTCCTCACGTACCACTTTGTGAGTTTTTTCATTATATATATATATATATATATATATATATATATATATATATATATATATATATATATATATAATATATGGCTGCATATTTCCTTCTTAGAAGTTTATTTTCTTGGTACCGACGTTTCAAGATTGGTACCCATTCTCAAGGACTTTAAATAAATGAAAACGGATAAGAGTTTGATTTTAATCTTAACATAATTTCGTTCTGGTATTTCTCCGATGACAAATTCAATTAAGGAAACATTACAAAGAGGCCATTTTATATACATGAAGTTAAGTAAGACGTTTAGCTGTTCATCATTAAATATCTAAAGATGGGTTGGAGAAGTAGGAAAGGGTGAAATGTAAAGTAACGAAAATTGGAGCGTATAATTGTAAATGAATATGAAGCTTATGGTAATCTTTAATATATTAGGAGACTAACCTGTTTTGTGCTACTTCCTCGTATAGAAGGGCGGAAAATGAATGATTTTAAGCGTTATAACTTGTTTGGGGTGGGAGAAGTTCGGAGGTGAGAGACCGTATCGTGGTTGATCACATATGTAATAATAAGGGAGCGGAGGTTGCAGAGGAGTTTTTAGCGGAGTTTAAAGTTGAGCTTGTAACTTGAATATCGATAGATTCCTTTCTTTTTAATTGGCTTTTTGTATTGGTTACATTTTTAATGGAAAATTAGTCGATGAAAGTGTATGGTTAGAGTCATGGTATTTATAATATAACCTGATAGGGATATTTTCTGATTTTGTAATGGGGGCTTCAGTTTTTAAGCATATCCAAAGGGGTGCGTTAATACGACCATGTCAAGAGCACTATATCATATTAGTAAATAAATGAGGATTGAAAAAGCGTTAGCACTTTATCTTTGTTGTTAAAGAAGCTTCGTAATTTACATGGGTTTTGTAAAACGGATTGAAAGGTGATTGGAGAGGAAGTGTATTTTAGGAGAAGTAAAAAAGTACACCAGAAAAAGGAGTTAAGAGGTCCTTTATAAGGCAGGGTTATGAATACTTTCCATTTAGGGACGTGTAATAAGAAGTTTTACCTTTGAATATTTTAGTTTGAGAAATGTAGGAAGATATCTCTAGAATAGGCTTACAACTAACTGTTTTGGCGGAAATAATTATAGTTAAGTTCGTTGTGAAAATTGAATTAGGAGGAGGCGAGGTTAGAGGCGTGGTAAAGTAAAGTCTCAATATAAGTTAGTTTGAATTTGGTAGGACAGTAACTGAGAAAATGTAATCGAGCCTGTATATGTGGGTTTACGGTAAATGGGGGGGGGGGGCAGAAACTGTCAGTTGTTCGAGTTATTTGTAGGTCTAGGAAGGGGATGGAGTTACTATCTTCCGTTTGGGGGGGTGTATTTTATATATGGGTGTAGTTGGTAAATGTCCTCGAGGAAGGTTTTGGAGGAATCTTTGGAGCGACAAATGGGTATCGTGTCGTCTACGTATCGACTCTGGAATATAGGACAGAATTGCAGTGGGAAATTGTGAAGGGCATTCTCCTCTAATGAAAACATGAAAAGGTTTGCTAGAGGAGTGACGACCGGATTACCCATAGCGAGGCCATCTATTTGATGGAATAATTTGTTATTAAAGGAGAAGAGATTGTCTTGACAAGAAGTATTTGCTTGAATCGTTAGTGGTTAAAACCGTTGAAGAAAGAGCTAAGGGAGAGGAAGGGTTGAGAAAGAAGAATATTAATGCTTTGTGAAAGTGGGACATGGGTAAAGTGGGAAGTTAGTCCCAAACTAGCCATGCATAGATTATGATGAAGTTCTTTAAGTTGTTCCTTAAGATATAGGGAATTTTAAACGGTATATTGGTTCTTCGTGAGAGGTTTGATAAGGTTGGGGGCAATAAATTTGGTGATTTTATAATTTGTGAGGTAATAGGTTGCTAATATATGTCGCAGAAGGACATTTGCTGCATGGATTTTAGGGAGCCCGTATAGTTGGCCATAGTTCGTACCTGGGATCTGAAGTTGTATGCAGATGACTTCGTTAAGAGCGTATGATCTTTTGAGGGAAAGAAGAAGCCTATTAACTTTATCTTTGAGTCAGAGTGACAGTTTTAAGGGGTCTCTTTGACAGAAAAACTGTAGAAGGATTATCTAAGATCAGATGCATTTTCCCAATATATTCTACTTTGTTTATTATCACCAGACTTTTCCCTTTATTGGGGCGGGTAATAATGAGATTTTCTTTTGAATACATTACTGGTAACAAGGCGATTTCTTCTTAATGGAAATATGATAGGATTGTGCGAAGCCTTTTTAGATTGGAGAAAAAATAGTGCGCAATGTTATAAATTTTCAGCTGTGTCGCTTAAAATAGGCCTTGGGATGGGAGAAATTTAATTCGTTGTAATACCGCTTCGAATTAGAAAAGAAATATCATTTTGTTCGAGAAGATAGGGGTAAACAGTCTTCAAGCTCAAATACTAATAGAAGTTGTTCTCGTGAAGTTAACTGGTGGACGAAAAGGTCAAACAACTTTTGAGGTGATCGGGTAGGATTAAGAAATATGACTGAAAAAATGAAGGAAGACCAAAGAGAATAAATAATGAAACAAATTAAAAATAGGACGAAATAATATGGAACGCGTGCGGACGTGTGTTGTTAACCTTCAAGAAAATGGTCATTGAATTGATCAAGATGCTGACCCTGAGTACGCTACATGAATGACAGTGTACGTAAAACGTCTACGTATATATGTACATAAAATACGTTCATAATGTACCCTGATTGAATGCTACCACTGCATCGTTTGATATGATAACGAAGTTTACACCACCACAAACTGCCCTGACAAGCCTACGCTTATGTGCAGCACGCTTGGGATGGAAGGTCACAGGTTCCGTGACTTCACAAGGCAGCGAAAAGGTGTCTGCAATGACGAGCGCTAAACAATGAAACAGAACCGGCCATTGAGAAACGAAGCGATATGGAAGATGAGAGAGAAAACAAAGTAAGCAAAGGCAAACACGTACCTACTCCAACACGAAAAAAATGAATAAAGAATCGCAACAATCGAAGGTATCTTTGCTCATCATTAGAGGAGACAAATACGCTCGATCCTCACGCTAATTATCCACGCGAAAGTAGCCAACGCCACACCGCTGCTACAATGACGCGGAGGAAAATGGTTAAGATTTAAGAAATTCTGGAATGGTCCAAAGTCTTCAAGGAGGCACTAATGGGAATAACAAGAAATCAAAACTTCAAGAAATAAAAGGACCGCCCCCGCAACCAAGGCAACTCATCCTAGAGATCTGAGCAAGATAAATGAAACCCCTCAAAGCGAGGATTCTTTAGGCTTCAAGGTGGAATAAGAGCCCCCCCTCTCCGTGAAAAAACGAGTAAACAAGGCTCTGAGACCCACTCCTACAGTCATCACTTTCGATCATAACAGACTCTCTGATTCGGTTGGAGTTGTTTGCTATCTCTACCATGCCAAGGCTTTCGCGCCACTACCTTCAAGGTACTACCACTGCCACCACTTCGGCTGCTTACTCGAAGCCATCTGGCGCGTATCTCTAGGAGAAGGAACTCCAAGACGTTCAGAATGTGGAACGAGATTCTTATCAAGAAACTAAGGACTTGGATATCCTATGCCTCAATTGTTAAGTAGGCGCCCTCTGCTCTACAACTCTCTAGGCTTACGACCACGGTCGCTTCAATGGTTTCTACTCCACCTCCCATGGGTGCTCCTCAGGTAGAGCTAGTGGCTCTAAGGGCTAATACTCTGCTTTAGCTAAAACCAGAGCTTGCCCTTTCTCATAAAGTAAAACTCTCGCGTGCCTTCGCCGAGCCATTACACTTAGGAGGCAAACTAACCAAAGGTTGTCGTGAGACCATTTTCAGGTAGACCTAAGGTTGCCCCCAGCACCAAGGGAACTTTGGCTCCCACGCCCAAATCCAAAGCTGAACCGGGTGAGATCAAGACGCGAGACAATAAAAAAGGAAGGCCCCGCCAATGAAGCCACCCCGCGTGGCCAGCCCACCGTACCCCAATAAGTCTTCGAATCCGACAGTACCTTCAACAAGTGTGCGGCCAATAGCTCTGAAGTTATGGCTCCTGGAAGCGTAAGACTATTGCCGTGAGATTCTTTTGTCCAAAGGGGTCTTTCGCACCTCTTCCGAGCAAGATCGGGAAAGAATATTCGTTCAATGGAATTGCCTTGGACTCCTGGCCAGCTGTGTAAATGTGCCGAGGATATTTTCTCCTTTTCCCCGTTAGCTATTTACAGATGATGTTCGGCGCGTGCCTACTATCCAAACTCTCGGAGAATAAGGGGTTTTTGACTCCTCCACTGAAGTTTGTAGGTTGAGGAGGAGGATGCGTTATTTACACCCGGCATGATATCTACGTTCTTCTATTCGCAATTAATACCTCATTTCGGACAGTGGCAGTAAAGCTACACCTAGATAGGAGGTATACAGTCATACATATCTACGTACATTCCCCCTCAGCCGTCGGTGACTTTCGTCGAGCTAGGCTTAGATTCCGGTACGTTTCAAAGCATATCGCCGCTCTGCATGGTGGAGATACGTTTCGTCACTTATCGGGAAGGCCTCTCTCGCAGAGGTTTAAAAGTAAGTCAAAAGGATTCGGAGAAATTTCTCGCAGGCCCCCCCTTCCCTCCTAAAGGGGAACGGGACCGCAATCTTGGATCCCGTATTGATTTCGGAGTCTTTGACGGCCACTTTATCGGCATTCTCTATCCAGGATACTGATTGGCCAGCATTCAATGCACGACGCGATGTTCTCGCTGGATGCGCAGACACCTTCCATGGTACAGACGATGTTCTGTATGCCATTGTTCGAATCTAGGTGAGCCAAGCATAATTTATTTGCTAAATTTGTTAAATAATATCTGGACAGAGGATATCCGCTTTTCGCAAACTCAAGAGAGATCACTCTACCCTAGCCGGTTTCCGTCCTCTTTCTCTAACCTCCTACGTATGAAATTCGATAGAGAAATTTGTAAATGTTAGAAGTAGCTTTTTCCTGTAGAAAGGAGGCCACCTATCTTCTACCCACTGCGACATCCGCAAGTTCCATTCCACGTTGCAAGCTTTGCTCATGCTGTAAAATTTTATCTGCGAGAGCTTCCTGTGTAAATAGTATTAAGCCCAATTATTTTTCGATCTGAAGAAGGCATATGACACCGCATGGCGATAGGGTATCCTGGAGAACCTCTTCATTATTGGGCGAGGGGGACACCTTCCAATTTTCACATCTGACTTTTTACGAAAACGTCGATTCCTCGTACGAGAAGGGGTGTGGTGGGGTGGGGGTGATCCTCCTTTAGCACAATAGAA
This sequence comes from Ceratothoa steindachneri, assembly GCA_963969495.1. NCBI lineage: Eukaryota > Metazoa > Arthropoda > Malacostraca > Isopoda > Cymothoidae > Ceratothoa > Ceratothoa steindachneri. The sequence goes on along the minus strand of OZ018330.1, from coordinate 46,449,148 downwards.
CAGGAAGAGATCGTCCCAGAGGGAAGTGTCCTTAGTGTCACACTTTGAGCATCAACGGTATTACATCGGTGGTGCCGGAAGATTTTATCCCTACGCATATAGAGACAATCTTTCGATCTATTTTGTTTCTCACGACATGACAAGTCTCGAGCGTTGATTTCAACACGCATTTAACCGCATCTCTCAATATGTCGAGGCGGACTGGTTACGGTTTCCCTTTACCAAGTATAAGATAATACAACGCTGTCTCCATCCTCGGCTACACCTGCACCCGGACTTTTAACTAGACGGGGTTTACCTTGAAATTATTAATTCACAGCGTTGCCTTGGTCTTGTTTTTGACCAACGCCTGGCCTGTGAAGTCCATATTTCCAGCATTAGGGTCTCTTATACCCGCGCCATGGACATGCTTCGTTCTGTGATGCTTGCCACTTGGGTACTGATAGGGTTAATACTGTGCTGTTATAACGGTTCTTTGTTCAATTAATGCTTGACTACGGATTCAAGATCTACGCACCCACAGCGAGGCTGAATTTCGAAATGTGGACACGATCCAAAACACTGGTCTGATTGGCAAACGATGCCTTCCGAACTTCCCTCATTGGGAGCCTGCTCTTTGTTGATTGGGAGATGTCACTATCGTTATGTACAGTCCATTATGTGCTTGTCCGTTTATGCTTGGCTTCTCCCTCAGTCGCCAAGTCTCAAATCCTATTACTGTCCGATCTCGATGGTGCCTATGCCAACGTGAGACGCCACCCATACACTAAGCCCTTCTGGTTTAGGGCCAGGAAAATTCTTCGATTACTCGGTGTAGCTCTCGTATCGGTTGATCCCCTGTTCCTCACAGGACACCACCCAAGACGGTATACTACCTTCAAATATTCGTCACCACGCCTATGCTCCCAAAGCTTCCACAGCGCCGAGAGTATTGTGTACACAGATGGCTCAAAGTCCAATAGGGAGCCTGGGTACTTCTGTTTTGCTTTTCACTCTTCGAGGTCCCCAGGGGGTGGCCACTGCCATCTTTTTAGCCCTTTCTTCCTCTGAGGTGAGCGACTCCGTTGAGGAAGGCAGTTGCTTCGTTAGGTGCGAAGCGGTCACATTCGCCTGGATAAGGATTGCTGCCTTCACGCTACTAGGCCGAATATGTTGATGCCTAGGGGAATTAGAATCTGCAGATGGGTTATTAATAGGCTGGAAGGGCTAAGAGCGCTGGGGCGCAGATCGCAACAGGAGCAACTCCTTCGCCTCCTCTGAATGCAATTTCGTCCGCAAACAAGACATCCTTTTCAAATAAATTAGAATTTCAATGCTTAGAATAAATGGGCTGAAATCCAATCACTTGATCTTACGCGAAGCATCTTTATCGTGTATGCCATTAGAATAGTTTGTACAGATTTTTTATTGTCCCTACCTAGGAAGTCTACAAGATTTGTTTGTATTGTTGAAGCAGTGCAAATTATAACACCTACGCGGTAATTGCATTCGCACATCGACTCATTCAGTACCGTCCCCAACTAGACCCAAATCTACATTTTCTTGACAATACATTGAATTTCCCTGAAAATTTAACGGAATATTTGTTAAAATTTCCTTTCGTAGTGTGAGTTATATTTCATAGAACAGCGGAAGAAAACAATGTGCATTTGAAGAAAAGACGCATCCAAAACTAGAAATTGATAATATTTAAATTCAAGTTTACCCCGAGAAATTCGTAATGTATGTATAGGAACACTGTCCAGCGTGTATTGTAGACTGCTACGGGTATTATTACCTATTTATGAGTATGGTAAGACATCCTATATAATAAATATGTAATGGCAATCTATCTTGACATCTTAGAGGCATACGATACCATTTGGACTAGCGTATTTATCAAAAACTATATAAGATGGGTTTAAGAGGAAAATCCCTAACTTCATTAAAAACTTTATTTTATTCCGAATTATCAGTTTCCGTAGCTGGACACTTATCTGAAAAGTTTGTTGTTGAATTTGGCTTACCACTCGGGAACGTAATAAGCCCTCTTCTATTCTCAATCATTATAAATGATTTATTTAAAAATTAAAGAATGAATCATGATCTGTACGCTGATGACATTTCAGTGTGGTTGTCTGGTGAAGCCTTTGAATAACTGTACAACCAGATGAAACATATCATGGATTCTATCTCTGAGTGGTCTCAAAGAATGAGGCATCTCCGTTTCACCTACAAAATGTATTATTTTTACAAAATGCCCAAGGAAACAACATGCCAGAGCTGATATTATCAAATCATCGTCTTGATTATATATCAACACATAAGTACCTAGGTATGGTATTAGACCAAGGACTAACTTGGGCAGCTAATATTTCCTCATTAATAGAAAAATGTATGATCTAGCATTCTTCTCCTCAAAATATCGCAAATGCAAACTGACGATCAAATAAAATACATTGATTAAATATATATAAATCTCTTATTATAAGTAAAATAGATTATGTTTCATTCTAATACCATTCATCATCAGAAAGCAACCTATTAGATAGAATACAATCAATTTAAATGTATTAAACTAGCTATAGGAGCATTAAATCCTACTCAAGTTGACCTTCTAGAGGCAAAGTCTAATATAATACGACTTAAATTTCGTAGAATCCCGCTAGGACTAAAACACAGCATTAAAGTACTGAACATTACAAATCACCCTACAGGTACTTGTGTTCTACAGTTCCTTTGGTGTAATTTTTATGACCTTCAACCTTATCCTAAACCTTTTTGTCGTTGGATTAAAAAAATACACAATGAACCTGGAATATTACCCTACTGATTAGAACACCATAAAAATATTAAATTGTTATATAACACTAACTAAATTCACTTCAACCTATCATTAGCTTCATACTCTAAAAACAAGACTCCATTATTAATTTATCAGACATTGTTTTTAGAATTAATGAATTCTATACAAATAGTCCCAACAGTAATGAAGGAGAGGTATGTGCATTTAGCTGGAGAGAAAGAATATAGAGTTTTAAACTGATCTATCACTGTTCTATATTTACTGCTGAGATATATGCCATATTGGGTTCACTCAAATATATAAACCAAAGGTTAGAAAAATGTAAATTACTTATAGACTCAGACTCTATCATTGTTGTTGGCTATGAAAGAATAAAGAAGTTATTATTCAGTCCATCGTATTAATAACTATATACAAAAAAATAACCTTGTCGTAGAATGACCACGGCATATAAGTCACCTCTACCTAATATTCGGGACGCTTAAGGTCAAACGAGGGACCTTGACTCAATTCTAGGTGGCGACAGAGATGGGGCATAGAAGTGGGGTGGGGGGGTACGAGTGCGAAGGATTTACATTTAAAAGAGTGAGTGCAGTTGGCGGATATTAAACTAATGAAGGCTGTGGCTATGTGGCCTATGAAAAAATATGAAAATATACACAATAAATATATTAAATAAAATAAGGCAATAGATAATAGATGAATACAAGAATCGAATTAACAGCGCTACTCAGTGCAAGATCAACGGGAGGAGGGGGGGTCAGGGGCGATACAGACCTCTGTACATATACACACAGGGATGACTTTGCAGGGTAGTCACAGATGATTCATCTCAACCTGGCTTGGGTTCGAGGCTTTAAAAGTTGAAAAGGGGGATCGGATGGTTATTCGAGGGACTTTAACCACGGGGAGTTTAACCTCTAGTAGTAGGGCGTGTCATACTCTACAATTTTATGAAACTGGTGATGAGGTGTATTCAAATGATGAATATTGGTGAAAAGAACATACTTTTTGCAGAAAATTTAAATTCTGAATTTGAAATATTGTTAGTTCTGGATCATTTACTATATTTAACTATTATTTTAGTTACCCATAAAAGATAAAATTTATCGTTTTCTATTATCAATACATTTATGTAGTCTGAAAGATATTTGTCTAAAAAAATGTAAAAATGTATTAGAGACACATGAAAAGTAGGAAACCTGTTAAAAATTACCCTTAATTTAGGTTGGTCTAACTCCCAAATTGCAAGTAGCCAGTACTCATTACTCAGTAGAAGGAAATATTCGAGTAGTTTTGCCAGTTCTGGTAACTATTGTAACTGGTAACTGTTTATAGAGCATTTAAATTTTACTTGAATGCTAGTAAAGGCTGTGGATCATTTTAGAATAACATATAATTATTTAGTAGGGATTATTTCTTTATCTAAGTGCCATCTTTTCATTGGCAGATATACCTGCGATTAGTGTGACAATGGCGAAAATCAAGATAAGGTCCAAATCAAGTTCTCATCTGACTAATTTTGTTGGGACTGGGAAAGAACTGATGGTGTCTGAGTTACCAACAATAAGAGATATTTTGAGGTACGGCATCTACCTAAGGGAGCAAAGTGAAGATGACTGGAGAAATTATGAAGTGGACCAGCTGGCAAAAGACATGTATCAGGGCTTGATTAATCAGTGGACAAAAGCTAATGCTCTCTTCAAATCACCTGTTGTAAATCCAAATATCACAATAATATAAAAGCTTAAGGAGGCGTGAAAGGAGGCAGTAAAAGTTTCCTTTGGTAAAGGAAAAATTTAAGTAAAAGAGAGACTAATTACAAAACTAGATAAGTTATTTGATATATTGACATGCAAATGTCAAACTTCGAGTTGTAGGGAAGTAGATTGTAATGGCTGTGAGACTGAAGCCCACATTAACTGCTGTTGTAGTAAAAAGAAAAAATACATACTAGGGAACTGGCCTTTATTAAAGGACAAAAGGAGAAGGTTGGAAGTAAAGGTACCTTTCAAATTGGAGGTCCTGATATTCCAGAGCATAATAGACAATTAAGAGCTTCAGAAAAGAAAGAAAAAGAAAGGATAGCAGAAAGAAAGAGAAAAAGTAAGAAGGAAAGCGCTGTTTTAGCAGGAAAAGAAACAAGAAAAGAAATCGAGCAGTTTTTGGCAGAAGTTGAAGATCTGGAGGCAAAAAATTCTGATGGCGACAATAGTTTGGGTGATGACGTAACTTTTGAAGCTGTCTAAGAGCAGGAAATTTCCACCGGGAATAGAAAGGATTATGATGAAATTCCAAATATTGCTCTTGCTAGTATAGGGTATGGTGTCGGATTGAGACCAACTGCAGCTATAGCAATAGCAGCGTTAATAGGTGTTGGATTCATTACTGAAGAAGATACAAGTAAAGTCCTTGATAAGAATAAAGTTAAGAGAGCACAGGAAAAGCTAATGACAGTTATTGAACATGAGTTTAAGGAAAACTTAAGGAAGGATGGGGGAATTTCTTGTGTTCTCTTTGTTGGACGAAATTTTATGATGGAGGCAGAGGAAAGTGAAAAATTGTTTCCAGCAAAAACAAAAGAGGAGCATTACACTGTCATCAGTGAGCCTGAGAGCAATTACTTCTTCCACTTTGTCCCAGAAAAGTCCAGAAAAGAAGAATCACATGCAGAAAAGATCGCTAAGGCTATGTTTGGATGGCTGAGGGAAAGGGGTTTGGATAAAAGCTTAATGGCTATTGGAGGAGACTCCACGAATGTAAACACAGGTGTAAATGCTGGAGTAATGCAAAAAATAGAGCTCCATTTTGGCAGAAAGCTTGTTTGCTTGGTCTGTAACCTGCACACTGAAGAACTCCCTCTCCATCATCTAATTATCAACCTGGATGGCCCAACACTAGCTGACAACAGATACTTCAGACCAATAGGAAAGCTCCTTGACTCTGTTACAAACTTGGATATCAACCCAAATTTCACTCAAATATCTTTAGGTACTCCTCTTACCAAGATACTTCAGGAAGTGGTGCAAGATCTTTCCACTGATTAACACTACGGCTCTAGAATTGTATCGGCAATGAGAGATGGAGTGCTTCCTACAGGGGTTTCTCTAGTGGAAATAGGACCAGTAAGCCACAGTCACTGGCTAACCACAGCTAACAGACTTCTTCGGCTGTAAGTGTCAAAGCATGAGCTCAAAAGAAAAGCCTTTAAGACTCTACGACTGATTGTTGAGTTCATCATTTGTGTATATTACCCATGTTGGTTTAACTTTAAGATTAAGCACTCTTGGACCGAGCAACCTAGGCACATTCTTTATCAACCTCATTGCCTTAAGTCTCAGAAGAAAAAGGTGTTGGATATTGTTTTGCCAACTGTTAAGAGATCAGCTTGGTACGCAGACAGTGAAGCCATCCTCCAAACCCTCCTATGCTCTGAAGATCAGGCGGAGAGAACTAAAGGGATGAAAATAATCTAGACCATCAGGGGAGAAGGGAAGACAGATACTCAACTGGTGGACTCCTTTGTAAGGCTTAGAAGGACACTAGACATCAATTGTAATGGTACCAGGATTGGAGATCTGATCAATTGGTCAGAGGATGTCTCTGAGCCATCTCTCACTTGCTCTTTAAGTACTTCTGAATTGAAAAACTTCATTGACTCTCCTTTGAAAGTACCTGACTGGCCTTGCCACACACATAGCATTTAGAGGGCTGTAGTAATGGTGACTGAGGCTTCTTCCAGGTATTTTTCACATGAAAAGAGGGGTGGAGGAAACAGAGAACAAGATAAAAGTACACGTCTGATGTCCAGGAATGAGTCAAAGCAAGATTTGTGTATTCTGGTGAAGTTTACCTTTTGAATATGACCCAAAGTGACCCATGCAGCTATATGTGGAGCTTTGCATAGACTTTTCTCACTCAATAAACATGTAAATTTGAGGTTACTTTGTGTTTGTGTGTACTTGGATTAAATAAAAATAGGTTAAATAAGCTCGTGATGAAAGGGAAAAATTTACTTTAATTTAAATGGAAATTGATGTAGGTAGGAGCAATTGTATAACAAAATAAAGTTCTTTTTCAAAAACTACACCGGAAATCTCTCATTTAAGCACCCCTCATTAAAGGATTTAATGAAAATATATGGTTGCCCCAAAGTATGACCCGCCCTACTCTAGTAGTAACACTAACTGGAGGAAGTATCCGTGCCAAACAAAATGTACCGAAACCAAGGATGGGCCAATTAACAGGAGCTCAGATCCTTCGGTAAAATTCAAGCCTTCGACTCGTCGTGAAAATGGAGCGCGATCGAGAATGACGGGTTTCGTTGTGAAAGGCAGCCTTATACTGTCGATGCTTGATTGAGACCAACAATATATAGAGGCCAGCCATGACCGGAACTGCCTCCATCAAGGAGTGAAGGGCGTGGGGGGATCTCTACACGAACCAACACGGCGCTTGAGGGATGGGAAGTACTTCCGCGGGGGTTTCTTTCAGGGAGACGACAGAAGCCCACGTTTGAGATTCCAATCCCTCGCTTATCGCATACAGCAGTTCGACATTCTGGCTGTTCTTACGGTCCTCGCTCACGTGGACTGACCTCGTGCCTGATCTCGTGCCTGACCTCGTGGTTTTGATGGGGCACATGGCAGCAAGGAGCCTCTATTCTAGACAAACCTTAAAGCTATTTTTATGGATTCCTAGTAATGCAGCTATAAAAGATAATAAAGTGATTGATTCAGCAGCAAAAGCAGCAATCCACAATAATCACATGACACAAACGGGGTTTTCCGCACCAGAAATGATAAGCTTGCTGCAGCCCTCAACCCTGAACCTCTAACAAAATGAATGGTCACAAAACATGGCATTCTCCCACAAATCAAGCCTATTTTAAACAACAGCAGTCCCTATCAGATGTCACGAAGTGACAGTGTTGAATATCCCATGGCTGCTTATTCGATCAATCAATTTTCCAGGTTTGTGGAAAATGAAATAGACAATTATACCCAGAACATGCTATTACTCAATGCCCTAAATATGCGTAAACCGTACATTCTCTTAAATTTCTCCCTGGAAAACAACCTAAGATTTTCATATGTTTCAGTTCTAACTTTTCAGTCACCTTTGAACTAATACTAAAGTTTCTAACGGCTACATACCTATATATATATATATATATATATATATATATATATATATATATATATATATATATATATATATATATATATATATATATATATATATATATATATATATATATATATATATATATATATATATATATAAATTTCCTTGCATTTTTTTCAGACTCTGTTCTATGAAATGAAATTTGGACACTATCAGAGGTAAATTTCAACAAAATTTTTGCGATAATGGAAATTAAACGAATATTTTCAAGAAAATGCAATGATCATCATTTTGTTCTCTAGTTTTGGATGGTTATATAGATCGAAAGCAAAGAATGCCTTTGAAGTCGGTCTAAAGATCCTTCCATGCTTCCTTTCTTCTATTTTCTCAGTCTTGTTTGTTTGTTTTTTTTCCTTTGGTTTTGTGTTTGTTTGTTTTTGTGTGTTTTTTTTCAACCTAGCCTAACATAGGGCTGTAAGATAATTACGGTGACATGAGTCCTTGTAGGCAGTCGTCAGAATGACGCTTAAGAACAAAAAAAACTCCGTGCTTCCTCCTCATTCGCTTAACCATGACCACCCCCCTGGTCTGCCAACTATTTAATGATAACTTCGAGGGAGCACTTTATTAGTTTATGGTATGGTGTGGAGTTAGTTACAGAGGTGTGCTATTGAGAATCTGGAAACCACGCAGTTTGAAACTCTGGGCAGGGTTGGACACATAAACTAAGAAGGTTCCGTTCCGAGAAACCGGAGACCATCAGCTCCGAGCCGCGGAACGGAGCTAGGCCCTTGTACTGATGGAACATTTATCATTTGGTCAACTTTGTCCTTCAGTCCGCGAACAATGAAGAGTTGTTTGAAGCTCGCGTGCTCGAAGATCCCCTGCAGGCTCTCGGTAATCAGTCACGGGCTCTCACAGGCATCAACCTCTTTTTTCCTTTTATTTTTTCTTGATTGGGGGAGAGGGCTAGGGATTCCTGAGGCCTGATTGATCTGCCACGGATCCCGGGAGCCCGATCCGGAGCAGGTGCGTCAGAGAATTAAATTGAATTGTTTTATCAGCATTGAAAGGGGATAAACAATTTCATTAGGATATCAAATAAAGCTAATACAAAGCTAAAATTTCTTCAAAAGAATTCACGTATAAATAGTAATTATTTCTAAAATTCGTAAATCTGTGATTAATCGTCACTTAGAATGCAGAGGGTAGTTTGATTCTCTCTAATATCTGATGAAACTACAATTAGATTGAAGGGATTGAAATTCCATTCATTGACAAAGAAAGAATCAAAGGAAAACTAGAAAAGTTTTTAAAATTCTTACTCTTTTGAAAGATGTTTGAGTTGAAAACTTATTAGATTAAAAACGGCAATAAACAATGAAGCAGTGGTTGGAAGCTGTGAACGTTTATCAAGTTTAGCAATATCGCAAAGAATCACATTTGGTTTAAATTATACAGCAATGAGTAGCTAGCTACCTTCATATTGCATCGGGCACGACTGTGGGGACACTCTTCATCCATGATAAGCAACTGTATCAAAGAGAACAATCGAACAGCCCTAAAAATTGTTTCAATAGGGTATTTTAACCTTGATTTTTGCTGTCGTCCTAGGGCAGTTTCTTCCTATTATTTTTTTAAACTTTCGGAATCGTCTGTCCAAGTTATTTCCTATAACATCCGTCTAAATCAATTAGAGACATGAAAGACTCTTTCAAAAAGTTGAATATTACGTAAACACAACTTGCCTTTCGTAACAATCTGCTCTTTGTTGCGACGACTTCTAACCCTACAAGGAGAAGAGTCCCAGCTCTTCTCTGTCGGGTATTTAAGTTTTAATTGGAAAAGAAGTTTTCCAATTCTTCCCAAAACATTAGAAATTTGGGATGGAACAACCAAGAAAATTCGCTAACATTTTCTCGAGATAAACGAATTCTCCCTCCAGAAGTCTCTATAGAGGAATTGCTTTTAAAAAATAAAACCTAAAACTTCTTTTGGAAAAAGAATAAATTCAAAAAACAAATACGGTGAATTTTCGCACGAACTCTCACAGACTTCGCTGGCCATGCCCACTTTTGACCCATTTTTGTGACGTAACGAAGAAACAGAAAGGGCGATAAAGTTCTTCCTCGCTTCAATGGCCCACACTATATTACCGCCGCCGGGCCGGTGGCCATATTGGACACTCACTCTTAATTCTTCTGGTCCTAATGAGTGTGCGATATATTAAAGCGGAAAGGGCGAATAGAAAGCGTGGTGGAATGCGATTGTGAACGTAATTTAACGTCTAATGGGTTCAAGCGTTGCAATGGTGAGGAGGGAATGATTAGGGACGGGATGAGCTTTACAAGGGGCCATTTCTCTCCGAACAGATGGCTTACTCCACTCAACTTTTCTCTTTTCCATTAATTGTAAAAAGGGAGGTCGGGAGATAGGGAGGGAGTATAAGGGTCTGGCACACCCAGAAGTGCCATTAAGGTCGGAAATGAAAGAAAGGAAAATTCTGCCTCAAAATGTTGGCTGGAGACCTCGAAAGCTTGAAGAAGAAGGGAATTCACCTTGATGGGTAACAGGGAAAAATCTTTGTCTCTACAAAAAAGGAAAATTCCTTTATGGAAATAATGCCACAACTGACAAAACATGCGGAGGCAAAACACCAATCGGACCTCATTGCCATCCGGAGAAACATATTCCCTTTTTTTCATCGAAAACAAAAAATTAACCTGTAGAAAAGGCAGATGTCTCTTAATGTAAACACAAAAGGGAAGCAACAAAGAATAAGAAATAATGATAAATCAATAATGAACAAATAATGGATTGTCAAAAATATCGACCCCAAAAGTTTGCATGTCGAGAATTACCACTCCAAAATATACATCATATAAAGGAAAACATTAAATTTACGTGATCTTTACTATAAAGGAAAAGAGCGATATACTAATTTATTAAAAATAAAATTGAGTGGCAATTGCGTTACAGGAGTTAAATAATCTCTACTTTATTTACTTCAATCCACGTGTAAATAACCTTGAAGAATTCGCGTTTCCATTATCACTTGTTATCTTTTTGTCTTATTTCCTCCCCCAATACGATTCAATGTGGTGTGTATGAAATCACCTGTGGATAAATGAAGAGCAAAGACGGATTGATGATTCTGCGTTGCCAATTTAGATTAATGGCCTAATTTCTGTGGACTCCCCATTCATCACTATGGATAATCGATCCATCTCTCACTTTTTTTTCGATAACTATTGGAAAAGTTGTTTTTTAATCTCTGTGTTCAACTACTTTGAAAACCTTCAAATGCTGGTAAATAAAAAGAATAGCCAACTCAATAAGAATAACAACCCCCAAAATAACGACCATAGAAGGCGTTGGTTTCCATTTCCTGGACATGATGTCCAATAATAATAGGAATTTTGTATAGCACTTTTCATAGGCCCCGGCTCTTCCAAAGCACTTATCAATCAAAGAAAAGTGTGGTAGAAAAAGTGGATCATCCAGACATTCTTGAAGGCAATAAGGAAGGGGCAGGCATATCGCACCAGGCAAATCATTCAACACTCGTGGTGAAAATAGAGAGAAAGCACGATCACCTACGCATCATAGACGACTAAGAAAAACAACCATTTGGGGCAGGTCCAGAGCTCAGAGTTAATGAGATCGAACAGTGAAGGATTGTGATCCATCGAGAGAAAGTGGCATTTTTCCAGGCCAGAGGAGACAAAGGCGTGAATGGTAATCTCCAAAATGTCGAATGGCACGACTTCTTGCGTGCGTGAGGTAATATTTGTGGTTTTCCACCTTATTAATTATTGCATCTCAACAAGGTCTGGGCCAGTTTTCATTTACTTTAACATATCCTGGATTAGACTTAGATTATTCACAGGAGCGTCTGCCAAAAAATTTGTCATCATCATATGGGAGTGTAAAACAGCGCAAAGAAAGTGATAAGTATTTCCAGCTTTGATACAATGCCTTTGTCTTTCTTAAGCTGATCATGGAATATCAGAATTTTTATGGAGTACAGATTTCTGGCCATTCATCTGGCCAGATGAATGGTGCCTGGCCGATTCAGGTGAATGGCTCGAGGAGGCAACCCCGGAACTGGCGCCTTTGGCAGATTCTAAGGCACAAAATTTAAAGCTCCATCGGACAATGCCTAAAAAAATCCTGGGTCATAATAGTGGCGGTTTTCAGTTTTTAGTCGCGTGCGACTCTAAATCCTCCTATGTCGGTCGATCGGTCCCCATTTTGCTTTTTTGTTGTTTTGGTAATGAAGTTGTAACTATTCGGCCGATTCTAACCATATTTGAAATACTTAGGTTATTTTGCATTCTCTTTCGAATGAAACAATTGCCAAAGTCTTCTCAAGGTTAGCTGAGGAATTATTTGGCAATAACTTCATAACTATTAGGCCGTTTCTAACGAAATTTGAAACTCCTTTGTTGATTTACATTCTCTTTTGAATGATAAAATTGCCAAGGTCCTCTTAAGGTTAGCCTGCGAATTATTTTGTTTTGGCAATAACAACATAACTATTCGGCCGATTCTAACTAAATTTGGAACTCTTATGTTGTTTTACATCCTCTTTCGAATGGTATAATTTACAAGTTTCTTCCAAGGTTACTCTAAGAATTATTGAATGTTTTGAAGTTTGTAAGGTCATAAATCTGAATAAGTGAGAGCACGCGACGTTTGGTCTGTAGACTTTGTTTAAAGGACAAAAAACTATAGAAAAATCTTCAGAAACCTGAGTTTCTTTTTTAGTTTTTAACATGGTCAGTTAGGAACGAACCTTGTTGTATTATTAAACTAATAACGACCAGTAAGTACTTGATAACATCAAGCAAACACTTATATCATGAGTTGTTGCCCGGGCAGTTATTCGCCTATGAGCGTAAATTTTGTATTTCAAGGAGGGATTAGGCACCACAGAATGGCAAACTCAAACTACAAATGTAATTCTAGAGATGATACATAATCTACAGGACATTACACATTTTTTAATTTCATATATTTAATTCAAAATAAAAAAATCACTATTCTCTCTGTGAAATAATTATTGATCTTGATTTTATTTGGAATATTCCCCTTAATTCAAGGGGAGGGAGATTTCGACTTAGGGGGAAAGAGTGACACAGGGCAAAAAGATTGAGAACCTCTGACCTACAGGAATGACAGCGGAAACTGTGCGGACTTCAAGCCATCCTTCGGCGGTGGTGACGGAAATAGGGCGGTTATCCCCCTGGACCCCGTTCGCTCGAAAGAGACCGCTCTTTGACGACCCTAAAATCCAAGGCAAATACCGGAGATTAATTCTGAATAGCCTTCCCTTTGCTCGATAAGAACTAGAGAACTAGCGGGTTATTTGCTGCGCATCGCAACAGTAACCCACATACATGTGTGAATTGGGCACGGATGCGATGCTACTCATCAAGTATAATAATTATATGAATGCATTTATGGCTTTCGATTGGTTCAGGGGCCGCTATTCTCGATCTAAGTTAAGAGGAGTACTAAATAATATCACTACCTAACAATGCTTTTGATTAGATGATTTTTTTCATTGTTTTAGATGTATCTTTTGCCTCTGAGTTCAAATATTACATCACTTCTACTACATAACCAGTATTTTAAGACGTTTTCTTAGTTTTACATTTAGGATTGATATAGGCACTCTTCCACTAGGGCGAGAGGTCTAGTTCAATCTTTTCCGATTTTGTAGGGCTAAACAGTGACGTATGTATTTTCACCAATTGAAAAGTATTTTAGAAATATAAAGAAAATAATAGCAAAAAATTATGAAAAAAGCTACATTAAAAGTGCTTTGAAAATCGTGCTTTTCTTTAATGACTATGTGGCTGGCTGCACTAGGAGGAAGGGGGACGGGGATAAGAAAATAGCTACAAAATTATAATTAACTAGCACAATTATTCTAAAACGTTACACAGCAGGTCATATACATGAAATTTAAACACTAAATGTATTGATACTTAGTTAAAGAGGGGGGAGGGGGAATGAGCCAAAGTGATCGACGCTCTGGTCACGTAAACAATACAAGACAGTTTTACGTACCAGAAGAGACTATGCCCTAACAGTTGCCTGAGTTCGGACAATATATCAAAGCTCGGTTCGCAAAATGCCTCTAAAAAGGGACTTGGGAAGGCCGGTGAGATAAAGTGTCCCGGTGTGAGATGCTACGCGAAATTACTTCTCCCATGAAATCACTTTAAAGACGCTCTACATTATACTTACACCCTTCTTGCCCCCCTCCATCAATAATGCTGCTGTCTATTTGCACGTCAGCTGCTACCCATCTCACTAGGGAGCGGGCAGCTTTCCCGACTGCGTCCACGTCCAGACGCTCGACCGAGTCTCTAATTCCTTCAGTTCTGCTTTTTCCCAGAGGCCTACAGCAAGCGCCCCCCCCCCCTGCTGGCTCTTACAAAATATAAGCTCTCTAAATGTATATTACCATGCCTTGGTCATACACTCATATGGCCACATGCTTCGACTCTTTATAGCAATATATATATATATATATATATATATATATATACATATATATATTATAGGGGAAGAAAAGGGGCTCGTATATTGTATCACTACTACAGTAGAAATCATTATGAAGTCTCACGGTTATTTTACGTTTTTCTCCCGTTCTTGCTTTATGTTTTTTCACTGTTTTTATTAGATAGAACTGCTCTTTTTCTCTCTCAAGTTAAAGTCAATTGTAAGGGCAGCATAGAAGGGCTGTGACGGAAAAGAGAGGAGGAACCCTCGTTTCGATTGCACTAAAAGAGGAGCTCATCCAGCAGATCGGCTGGTCACATTACACGATTCCTCTGACTCGAGTTTATAGACGGTAAACGCAGCGAGCGAACGTATCCTACCAGACAGCTGGAAATATTACTGCCGATCTGCCTATGTCCCGTTCATTGGACAAGTCTTGACTGAGTTACAGATCAAGTTCTGGGATGACAATATCCCGGTCTTCTTCAACATTAACATCTGCTCAGCGGCTTCCTCGGAGATGTTGCTACTTTACTGGAGGCGGCAAAAGTCTACGAGGCTGACACCAAGGCCTTGGGCCTCGTCGAGGCGGAAGCAGAGCGCTGTTTTTCGCTAAGAAACACGTTTGACTACGTTGTAGATGCTCTTGCCCACGCCCAGACCCGAATGTATCCGAACCTGGCCAGGCTCCTCCGAGTTCTCATCATTCTCCCAGTCTCGAACACGGAGACCAAGCGTTCATTCTCAGGCCTGAAACGACTTAAAACGTACTTAAGGAATAGTATGGGTCAAGAACAGCTCAATAGCCTGGCGTTGATCGATTTTCACAACGAAATTGATGTTAGACTAGACAGCGTAAGCAATGTATTTGCCCAGAGAAACGGGAGGTTGTTGTTCATGTGAAATACCGTGGCCAATGTTGTGGGTTTAGATGTTATTAGCCCTTTCAGACCCGTTTATATTTTCCTTTTAAGCCTTACTTGTATTCTGCTATTCAGAAAGAGTTATATGATAATATAAAATACATATAAAAACATTTTTTAAACCGTTGCGATCGAATGTACGTTATAGGATACATGTCTAAAATGCAGGTAAATGTCAAATATAATTCTTAAATTCAGTATTACATCTTAGCTGATGATACCTGAACGCTGTTTGGTGTCAAAACATAATACTTCCTGGCACCTCTTCCCAAAAGAGGACCGGCCCCTGGGGCCCTCGGGCCGACCAGCGATTGTCATTCTGACCTTAAATAAAAAATTTCATTATCCGGTCGGGGATCCTCCCAATATCATGGAAGGATTGGCGCTAACTAACTAACTAAAAATAAACTAATATTCATAATTTTCGGATGCGTTGGGAAAATATCGGACCTGAAAGTGTTAGTGCTCACTCTTGTGTGAGTTACTGTTATATTATTAAGGTTGCGTAAAATAAACATCATTAATGATCACTGCCCTTTTCTTAGACTACTTAGAGTGATCAATGCATTGTTATCCTCCCCCCCTTCCAATTTTATCCTGGATCTGCGACTGACACTGCTTTGAGCGCCATTAGGAACAGGCATTGTCCCCTCCAGGGAAGATTAGGCTTCAAGAGGCTTCTCGAACAATCATCAAAGGAATTGTACCAATTAACCCTTACAATGACCCTCCCAAATCGTGAGAGCAAAGAGATGCAAAATTACCCGCAGGAAAAACAAAACAAAACCGAGATTGAAAGCGGTTCGGCTCAAATCAATTATCTATTTGTAAATAAAGAAGAAAGTGCTTGGCATTGCATTTTTATGTGAGTATTTAACATAAAAATATTTCCCACGAGGAAATTACATATTTGTTACTAGGGGGAATGGGAAAGGACCACACCGCAAGTGGGTATCAGGTGCAGCATAGGGCAACATGCTTCAGCTGACATCTGAATAACTGCGTGCCTTTCCGTCCCCAATGACTATAGTTTCATGCCCTACATTCCCCAATGCGGGAAGATGGATCTGCGGCTACATCTCTTCCACATATTTTTACTTACACTAACTTCACCACTTCTTTTTACAGATCTCCCGTTAATGGATTTCTGCGGGAGATGCTCTCGTTGGTTTTCTTTTTTATTCAATAAAAGATGAGGGCAGAAAATAGTCCTTGGATTTTGAGCTAATCATCCATGCGCTCCCGTGTCCTTGGCGTCCTCCATCCGGTTTCTGTTTCCCTCATTCCACTTGAAACCGAGTCTCCGTTCGGCGCCCACTAGAATACCCTCGTTGATCACTGAAAAGGGTTCATCAATAGAGATTAGTTGCTTATGAGCAAACAAGGCCAAGGCGCGTACTCTTAATTATTCTGACCAATGACCTTCAAAACTTTCAACAAGTGGGGCAATCCAACCCATAGTAAGTTTCCTTTTAATAATTCCAGGACTAACCTTGGGAAGACCTTGGAAGTCATATCATTCGAAAGAGAACGTAAAACAAAATAAGGGTTTAAAATATCGTTAGAATCTGCCAAATAGTTACGATGTTATTGCCCAAAAAACTCATTGAAAAGTTAAACGGTTACCACCCGACCGACTGCCCTACGGAGCGACAGAGTAACTTATAAAGTGCACGCGACTAAAAAAATATCTCTAATTTTTGACTCCGGATATTATTTATATTTTATGATTGTCTCGTTTTGATTAGGAGAAAACAACGAGAGAGGAACTCCGTTCCTTTTGAGCCAAGCCTACGTCCTAAAAAGCCCCCCTCCGCCCCGCTCTCCCTCTTCCCCGAGGCCATCTCCGCAGGGAATCTTCTGACGTTTTATGAAGAAAGAAGATTGTAATCTTTATTCTATCCGTTCTAGTTTTACTTATTACTATAAAATAAGGGAAAATATTATTTTCTAGCAAAGATATTGGGAGGGGAAAGGAGGAGGGGTAGATCAGAACAGATATGTGTCATTTTAGTTGGGGCTAGAAAGGCGATGTCAATTTAATACAGGAAAACAAATCTTCCTTCGAGAAGGGAAATTTCTCCCTTGTGCGCATCGTTGTCGTCTTGAGATCAGCCGTTATTAAAAGAGTCAAAGAGATTATTTCATTTTTGTCGCTCCCGTAAAAATTAATAAATTCCTTTGTGAATTATCCCGTGCATTTTTTGTGTGCCTCTGATAATTTTGTATAAAATAGGATTAAAGTTTGCATGATTGCTTTTTATAGGTACTATATTATTTTTAAAATGAAATTAGATTTTTGTTATTAAAAAGCATATGTTTTTTGTCATCAAAATCCTTTCGATTTTCTAAGGAATATTTTTGGGAGGTCTTATTTTCGGAACAGGTCTACCAATGAATTAGGTATTGGAGGCTATCGCGAGGTTAAGGTTAAACTAAGGTTAGGTTAGGTTAGAATAAAGACAATGGACATATTATTAAACAAACATTAGCATTTGGCGTTGCCGTGGCGGTGTAATAATCGTTTTGATTAAAAGAATCAAAATTATCTTTTGAGACACTCGTGGTGTAAATAAAGGGTTGACAACCACTGTTTTTTGTGTGTGTTAAATCGCTTAAGATGTCAACAGAAGCCATAACTGATAGGAAAAACTTTCTGCGAGAAGTTTGCGCCAGTTCCTTTCTCCAAAACCTAACCTAAATTAACCTGCATACAGGTTGTACTCAAACTCCAAGCTTCGAACGCCCACCTTGACCTCTCGATATCCTCGAACGCCTAATTGGCTGCCGAGCCTGTTCCGAACAAGACCTTTTTTCCCCCCCAAATTTAGATTTTCTTTTAGTATTTCGAAGATGTGTAATTGCCCAAATTAGTCATGCCACATTATCAAAATGTTTAGAGCAAAATATAATTATTTAAATATATACTTTGAAAATTTTCGGCTAGGCTTGCAAGAGGCCGCTTGTCTTCGTTGAGCTGTGTTGCCAAATAATAATATTTTTCCTTATACGCTAGGTTGGAAATTAATTATGTATAGCTATAAAATTAAAAATAGCCACTTGTTAATGGGCATATTTTGGGGATATCCATGATTATAAATTGAATAAACATGAATAAATATTTAATATATAGAGCTAAATATCTTAGAAAAAGGCACATTCTGAAATTTTGTGGGCCATATTTGAAACAAAAGCATGTAAAATTAAATCGAGAGTAATGTTTGAAATAGCACAATAACGTAAAGAATTCGACTAAATTTAATTTATCTTATTAATAAATCTCTTATCTAATATATTTATAACTCAATATAACCCAACTAAGTAAATGCTGAGAGAAGAAGTTTCTCTTCAAGGCACATTTGAACCCTCGAAATAATGGGGGAGGAACGTATACAGCAGGCATTTCCTTCCAAACACTAGGAGCAACTATCGACGAAGTAAGATCACCTATACAGAGCAGACGACTACGATAAATAAACAGACTTGAGATAACTCGGCCAAATATACAACTACCATTCTCACTAACTGGACAACACAACATTACTACACACCTAATCTCACCATAAACAACACACACATCCAAAATACTTAGATCAACATGCAATGGATTATTATCATTCAAACAACATCATAACTAAAAATAATGCACCCCCAAGAATAAATGCTCTCAGATTTCTTGCTAGTACAACATTCGAACACAACAAAGAAACCTCAACCACTGTAGACAAAGACTACAGGTATACGCTAAATGATGGATCACGCAAGCACTGCCTGGGTTTCTAACTTCTCTGAGATACACCACAACACAATACAAACTATACAAAATGAGACCCTAAAATCACCACTGGCTATACTGATACTACATCCACGGACCACTTATACCATTCAACCAAAGTCTTCAAAGTCAAGGACCACCTGGACCTGAGAGGCACACAAACACTTGCCACAGCCTCCAAAAACCCATAACACTCACTACACTACAGAATAACGACACACTCCAAGGAAAATCAAATCAACGTTGCCCAAGGGTCATTCATTAATGATGCCAAGCGCATAGAGGATTTATAAGAGTCTCAGCAAAGGATTCTGGGGACAAAAAGAGATAGATGGTCGGGTCTTTGTAATCGAAGTGTAATAGATGCACCAGAATAGCAAGGTAAAAAAGACGCGAAAAAGAGCGGACCTAGAAACGACCCCTATTGGAACACCATACCACACCACTGCTATCCAAGAAATATCGGCCCCTAACCTAACCTCCGTCTCTGTAGTCCGATCTCTGGCAGTCAGAAGGCGCCTCTCACGGACTTGCCTGTGTTTCTTTCCAGAGGTGCACCATAATAGAGTTGTACCAATGGGTACACCTTTAGCGATTTAGGGGGGGGGAGGTAAAGATATCAATGCAGGAGGAGAGGATTAGGGATAAGTAATGGAGGCGTTCGTTAACGTGAGAAGGTGGAGAGGAGCTGTTTAGGGAGGTAAAGAGTGAGCCAAGATATGAGGACACCAACTCATGATCAATGGAGGAAAGCCGACGATGGTAAGACTCGGAGGCAGAAAAAAGGTGAGGATTTGCTATGCTATGTTATACTAGGCTAGCTAGGTTATACTAAGCTAGGCTATATTATGCCCGGGCCAGCTAGGCTATATTATGCCTAGGCCAGCTAGGCTATTCTACTTTAGGCTAGGTTCTAACGAAATTTGAAACCCTTATGTCGTTTTACATTCTCTTTCGAATTATAGAATCGCAAATGTCCTCTCAAGGTTAGTTGGTAATTATTAAAATTTTTGAAGGTCGTAAGGTCATTAATCAGAATAAGTGAGAGCACGCGTTTTTGGTGGTCAGCAGACCTTGTTATTATATAGTTAAGCAGAAACCGACGAGATCTCTCCAAGAAATGTTGCAGACAGAGCAAGTTAAATGCGTGGACGAGATCCGAGATCCTCTTCTAGTTATTGAGGCCGGAGAGCCGGCCGAAAAGTTAAGTGAAATTAAGCCTGTAAATAAAGTGTCGGAAAAAAAGAGTAAAGTGGAAATATCTAGATGGAATAAAGCCTAGGAAGTTTCGATCTAGTTTGAAACTGCTTTGGCACTGGAGACGAGATGGTGTACGACTCCCCTATTTGCAAGGCTACACGTGGTTGCTAGGGGTTAGGGAAGGATGGTTTGCCCTCGAAAACTGGAGAAAGGGAACAGGCGAGGCAGCGAGAGGTGAAAATGAATCTGAGGAAGAAATCTAAACTCAAACTTACCTTAAATCTCAATTCAACAAAAACGAATGTCATTCTACAATATACACTATCTTTCCCTAATTTAAGCGCCAAAATTTATAATTAGGATGTTATAACGAAAAATAGATTAACAGCCATTTTGTCATTGACACATTGTTTTGAACCGCAGCAAATAACGGTCGGGTTAGGTGGGGTTTAGGGAGGTTAGTATTTTTTGGCTGGATTGATTGTTGTGGGTTATTTTAGCTTGTTTTATGTAAGTTGTTAGGTTTTGTGTGTTGTTTTTCCCGCCGGAAAGGAACCAAACAAGAAGCTTATTCTAGTGATACACCATGACATAGCCTCTTCTACATTTGGTATTCGAGATATTAAAACAAACGTGTTTAAATAAAATACTACCCTTAACCTTCTTCGTGGTATTTAAATTAGCATCATTGTTGGCAATATGAATTTCTTAAATTGCTGCAATGAATCTCTTTTTCCTCCCGAGGCTTATGACGTCTTAGCAGTAGCAAATAATAGCTTTATGCCTTCGAAAATACTACTTCAAATACTAATAATACGTGTATTGCTGTACGCTTCGAATTAATAGCAACAGACAATTCCGATAGGCGTATAAAATGGATTGAAAGATTATTTATATAAAACGATAGAATTGTTCATCTGTAGAATTACCAAAACGAAGAACTAGGTACTAAGGTCTAAAGACACTACTGCTAACCAAATATATACGGTAAAGTTTAGTGCATAAAATACAAAGTAAACAATGAAAGCAATGATTCACCAAACACGCCGTAAACTATTAATATTAGCTTAGAATTTCCATTTAACTAGTAACGACACAAAGAATAAATAATATAGGTCTTAAATGAAAAAGTAGCTTGTGAAAGTATAATTTAAATTTTATCTCCGCTATGACAATGCACGAAAAAGATTCGTTTTAACACATTTTAGCAAATTAATTTAAAAATGTGTTTTTCTTATTCAGTTTTATGTGTACTTTTCTGATCTGACACTCATGTCTTTCGGAAATGCATACTTTTTGTATAAACGACCGAAGTCCATAGTAGAAAAGTATACATTTCAATCAAAAACAAGGTTCAGAAAAACACATTATAAAAATCATTCAAAAGACCCAGAACCAGACCAGACTTAACCTGTTTAGGCTATTTCCGCCAAAAAGTAACATTTTTTTAGGAAAATCGAAATGGAGGCTTTCCCCCCACACTCCCATTTAATTGTGGAGATTGCACCACCCCACACCCCGAAAGTTTAAAAAAACTCGTAATATTCCTAATTTGAAAGCCTACCATCAGATTTGAATGCAAAATTCGATTGCTAAATGTCGTTAGGCTTCTAGTGTGAATCAAATCTGTGCGCAAAAAAACAGTTTATGAATATAAGACTTGCACTTTTTCGAATGGTGTGATTAGAAAGCAACGTGCCCTTAAACGCACTAACGGAAAATTTACACTGGGTTGAATATCGCCAAAAGACGCATGCCCACATCACCTCGAAATCTAAACCAGCCAGGTCTAGGCGAAACAGTAGGCCATAATGATGTAGAAAGATTCAAATTTAGAAAAATACCAACATTTTTCGAAAAGTGGATAAATATGTTAGTATTAAGTTCTGGGCGTTAAAAATAACATCGTTGAGCATCATTTTATAAATTAAAGACGTTTGTCTTTGAAAAGTATAAAATCGTAAATGTGTTAAAAACGAATCTTTACCAATGCACTTTTAATATTAGTTTTATGCTTAAAAATTACCTAATTATATTTTTTAAACAGGTTTATATAGCGATTTTTCATCATGGTTTTGTTTAATTTTGGTGAAACGAGGTATCAAATTAAACCTTTTAAAATAATGTTAAACGTATTCGAAGTGTGTCAACCACTATGTCATTCGTTTAAGCTTCCATAACTTATGAATAAAGAAGTGCAGACACTAATCAGAGAAGAGAAGAAAATATGATTATATGGGTTTCCTTTGTACTGGCTATGCGAATATCCCAACCCGATCTTGCGTTAATGTTAAGCAATTTTCGAAAATATTGTTTTTTTACAGTCAAACTTAATCGGTCATTAGAAACGAGACAATACAAAATTACTCGAGTCAAATTCCGGTCCAAGAAATAGCAAAATTTGAGAGTTGTAAGTGAAAAACCGGGAAGTGGATTATTTTTATTCACTCCTGTTTATAAAATTTAGCCCAATTTAAAAACAAACTTTTCTTTTTTCCTTTTGAGAAAAGTGTAAGGGGGCATTTTGAGAGTTCTGCCCCGGTAATCTGGCACAGAGCTTAAAATCATTTTGGAAACTGTTTTATTCGTGATGACGCTTCGCACGCCATCTACAATCAGGTTGCCCGTGCAATTTGCAATCACAATGCGCCTATCTTTTTCAGATGCCCGACTCCCCCACACCCGCAGTTTGCCCTGCACCTTACTGCGGCGACTGCGTTGTTCATATGACTGTTCGGCGTCTACTTGCTGAATGTCCAAGTCTGGGTAATCTTCGCGTACCTTAGCTGTCCCAGTACCCTCATTGGCGACGTCCCTTGGACTTTGGACGAGTTCGTGCACACAGAAGTGGGAATGTGAACTATTTGACTTTTTGGAGGAGATTTGCCTCCTCCATTTTTAAGACTCTCTTTGTTGTTGGCCTCATTTTCCCGCGCTACAGGAGGGGCGCTCCCCCCGACACCGAAGCCTGCTTCCATTTGCTTCTTGTTTTGTTGTGTTGTGGTTTGCTCTTTTTCTTTTGATTTTGTGTTTGTTTGTTGAGATTAATCCTAGACAACGACCCCCGAGAACCTCATTCCTAATTAATAACCCCTCAAGAAATTTAAATTTTAGAAGATGACCCCACGCGGAAATTTCAATCCTAGAAGATGACCCCCTAGAGAAACTTATTGCTATATTTAAAGATAATACGTAAAATAAATTGTTTAATGAACAAAAAAATACACAAATATATTCAACAAACACAATTAAACTAACAAAAAAGTAAAATATTTATCTAAGGGGTAAAAAAGAGAAATATGATGGCAAAAAATTCCAAATCCACACAAACCGAATCGATCCTGCTACATACAGTTAGGTTAGATGAGGTTGGTTTATGTTGAGTTAGGTTAAGTTAGGTTGGTTTAGGTTAGGTTAGGTTAAGTTAGGTTGGTTTAGGTTGGGTTAGGTTGGTTTAGGTTGGGTTAGGTTAGGTTAGGTTATTTGAACATAACCTAACCAAACCTAACCAATAATATCTTAACCAAATTCATTCCTATGTAATATTTTTACTCTATTATTTTATCTTATTACTTATTTAAAAAATTCAATCCAAAGTAATAACACTTATCCCCCAAAGGCTCAATCCTAGATAATGACCCTTAACATGGTTGTTCACTCATAACTAACGGTCATTCACGCGTGCGCGTAAACGTTTTCTCATTGTAAGTTTATTTTATATTATATATGAAATTATATGATATTTTATTATATGTGTTTAATATATGGTAGGTAGAGGGTGCAACTCTCCTGAATCTGCCTTCACCCCACAAATGATAATAATAATAATATTATGCAAGTAAAGATAATTTTCTGCTACAATTTAAGAATTTAAAAACAATGGCCATCTCTTTTTATTTGCGACAGGCCTTTTTATCCCGGGCAACGCCGTGGTATCTATGCTAGATGAGGATTATAGAAAAATGAATGAATAACAATGGCCCATGATAAAGGTAGACAAGTAGCGGACGTTTTGGATACCTTGGCGTGTCTGGCATTCGTCGAAGGGGTAAGAGGTTCCAGGGGTAAGCGTTTACCCAAGGCAGTGGCGCACGTCCATTGGTCCCGGATTATCTGGCGAGGACGTCAGAGCGAGCTATGGCGTATGAGATCGTGGAGACGACCTGCTAATATCGATAGAGCGGCAATGAACTGAGCTCTGAGAGTCTTTTATTGTTTCCAAAGCCGCTTTTGTGCAGAAGTTATGAAAAAAATGACAGACCATTGGCCTAATTGGATCGAAGGTGACGTTTGCTGTGACGATATTCAGAGGAACTTCGAATGTGGTAAGAAAATGAAATTTTAATTGGGCCTGGGAGATGGCCTTCAAGTAGCTCGTAATAGCACATATGAACGGCCGAGGACCTCAAAACATGGTAATTAGTCATGATGATTTCTTAAGGAAGCTCAGATCCATATTTGGCAGGAATTAGAAAAAAATAGTTCGTTGATCACGAAGCAGATCTTAACCTGTTAGAACAAAGAAAACAAAAGGTAGTTAAAGTTAGAACTAATGATGGTTTATGTTCTTTGGGGAATTTGCCCCTTCTAATAAACTCTCCCAGACACACTTAATTGTTGACCAAGTTTGTTATTGCGCTGCTTTCGTTATAGAAGGTGGAAGGTCGAGAAGATTAAATACCCTCACGAATTCCAGCATACCCTATAGCCTCCAGGTTTGGCCTATTTAGCTGTTTAACCTTCGCACATTTTCAGTTCCCATAATTTCCATATAATTAGAGGGGTCTTCGTTGGTTTTCACATCAAACAATGAAATCAAACAGGGATCGTCGGTATTGGCCTAATCCAGTATTTAGTAATGTTAAGCTTAAATAATTTTAATATTTAGGCAAACTTGTTGGTATTGATGGTTTCTGCAATGTTAAAGGTTTGTTTATCTGTTTTGGTAATGATAAATTTGGCTAAGCAAAAGTCGGTGGTTCGGGGAAGATGGTTATTAATCTGTTTGAGGCTATTCAGTATATGAAAGTGGGTACAGTCGTCTCCATGCCATAAGAATATACCGATCTTCGATTTTCATACTTCGTCATTGTGGAGAAATTAGATGCTATTTTTTGTTTTGTCAACATGAATCAAATGAGTGCAGGGAATATAAAGAGTTTGGGCACTGAAGTGCCCAAGGGCACTGGCGAGTTACGCCATCTCACCGTCATAGAAATTACGACCTCTTAGCAGTTGTGATCTGATATCTAGTGATTGAGTGTAAACACCGGCTAGGCTGCTCAAGGTAAGGCAAGGTGAATTATCAGAGTTCAATAGGGGCATGAAAATGGTTGCCAGATAGATGGCACATTCGATTTGTGAAGCTTTGTGGACATTCAACATCTACAAAGTCACATGAATACCAATAATGGCTCGTAGATGTCATTAGTGACCACTGTAGACAGTACAGTGGCCGATCATGTATGTTCAATGGTCATGACCATTGGCGTCTGGCTAGAATTGTCAATGGTAAGAGAAAATCACCACTTGCCCAAATATCACTCATATTTAATACAGGAGGTACCAAACGCATCTTCACAGGCCAGTGAAGGGTTTCTTACTTTCCATGTAATATGGGAGAAGTAGTTCCAAAAGAGTGCTCTTTTAATACTACGACACCGAAAGAAGCCCCGCAACTGGAATCGTGACGTCGCTAATTGTGGTCTAAAGAATTTGAAAAATGTGACGTTGTCCAATGAGTCACTGGTCCACTTGTTTCGGGCTGATGGGTTCTGGTGTTGCTCAAAATGGCAGAGTGCAGGCTGATGGTGGTTTCCTAATGGTGCGGCAGGTGTTCATGTAGCATAAGTACATAGGGTCACTGATCCGCCTAAAAGAGTAATTGACGGGTGATAGCTCCGATGGATTGTTTGGTGACCACTTGTAGCCATTCTTGTACTTTATGTGCCACACAATTGGTTAGAAGATCATTCTTTAGAGTTCTGACGAGCAGTGTAGACACACGTTGTGCATTTATGAACCCAATTAGATGTGGTGGTCAGGTCTCTTCTCAACCAAGATTCGGCACCTACAAATATCAGGGAACTCTGGACTGTTATCGAAACAGAATTGACCAAAATCAATCCAGATGATTTCCTTCTACTTGTATAATCAACACCAGGTTGAGTTACCTATTCTATGACTTTCGATACCAGTGTATGTTAAGGGATAGAGAGGATAGGTATTGGATGATTTTAAAAGAGGGAGATCGCAGCTATTAGGTTAAGTATGAGGAACATGAAAGTTGAGTATGAGTTTGTGTAGTGTGAAGCGGAATTTGGTATGACTCCTGGTGGTACGGCTAAAGAGGATGTAGCACTTGAAAGTGTAAACTCGTTATTTATTTTAATGAAGACAATATAAGGGAAAGGTCAGTAAATTTGTAAAATGTGATACGGACATTGGTTGCAAGAAAGTTTGATAGAGATGATTGGGTAAGATGTAAATATGCTCTGGAGGAAGAGGTCAACAAAGTTATGAAGGGCATTATTTTGAAGTTGAGAAAAAAACGTGTTGAGATTATATGAGAGTTACAGTGTTCTTGAAGTAGAGAGGCTTTGCACTTGATAGGACCTAAAAGAATAGGTTGGGAAGGAAAGTGTAATTTTATTGGCGGTGATGTGCACCGATCATACTTTGTGGCAAAATGGTTTACATGATGTTTTATTTTGTTAGCAAGCTTAGACTGTTATTCTATTGTTATGACCTTTGGTTTTATATATTTTTGGAAGATGAATTTCAGTGAAGTTTCTTCATTTTTTTTACATTTAAAAATCATCCCTCGACCCACTTCTCTTCTTCGTATTTATTCATATAAATCTACTTTGCAGAATTTTAAGAAATGGACTAAAGAACTAGAGGGACTTGATCTAGTGGACCTGCGCCGAAAATGGCCGATTTGGCGCCTCTAACCACTAGGTGTCGCTACCTGGTGGTGAACTTATATTATATTTGAGCTTAGTGACCTCAACTACCTCTGGTACCAGAGGTTTTAGCTGGCTACATTCAGCCAGCGACTGGTTGTGGACATGAGATAAACACAACACAAGATTTGCATGACACATAGACCTGCTTGCTTCGCCGCAGTTAAAAAAATCAACTGTTGATTCCGGGTTAATGTAGAAAAACCTGATCTACCTCAAGATTCTTTCGAAATTCAAAATCAAAATAATTAAAGCCGCCCTAAATTTTATTCTTCTCTCAGTAATATCATTTAAAGACTACTGTTCAAGATGGATGATAGAGGTAGCACTCGTCAAAATGAATATCAATTGGTAAATAAGTGGTTCAACATGCCATAGCTCAAAATTACTTTTGTTATAAAATAACCTACCTCGAACGCTCTACCTTGCCGAGTAATAGAAAGTACTCAGTTAATAGGAGTACAAATCGAATTAAAGAGTATTGGCAGAACCAGCAATTGTTGGCAACTCCATCATGGGCAAACTTGGATACCTCATGCCACGCGAGCTTATTTAGTGCCACTGAGACGAGATGCGAAATATAGACATTGTCAATAATAAATAATATGTTACATAATTAGAGTGTTTTTATAGCCAACAGCTCCAGTATTTTAAAAAGCAAATATTAGTTTAGAGGATAAATAGATGAAAACTTATACTGAACGATCAAGAAAAATAGAGAAATAACCGATAAATGAGAAATGATGTCAGCAACGTGCCCCCAAAATAGCACTGTATAAATGCGTTTTCTATATTCCTTTTACATTTAAACCTTGTTGTATGCTCTTTTACTAGCAGGTGAGTGTGTATTATGTGTGCAATTGATTTGGGGTTTCATTATATTAAACCTTTGTATATCGGTAGGAGTTAGACAAAAAAATATAAAAAAAACCAATAAAAAAATGATTTTACTTTGTATACACATGTAATTTTGCCAGGTAATTCGGTTTCTTTTAAATGTAATGTAAATCAGCTGGTGTTTACTGATATAGGTTGCTTTGATAGAGATTTCCTCATCGTCTTACTCAGATTGGACTTAAGTGGGTCATAGGTTGTTTGTTGGTCTTCATTCTGTAGTTCCTCCTCTTATTTTGGAACTATAATTACTTATAGTCTATGTATAACAGTTCCGGGAGTATATATCGGGTTGGAACGGAAGTAATGCCTGATTTTTAGGGTAAATATTTAAAAATAATAAAAAATATGACTATGTAAATATTTTATAATAAACATAACCTGCATTGCTTTTTAGAATCCCATTCCATATGTCAACAATCTTATAAATGCCACACTTGTAAAATTCTTTAAGGTTTAAGGCAAAATATAAATCCAACTCGTTTTCAACCTCTTCAATGTATGTCAACCAAAGACCATCAGTGTTTCTACTATGGACATTCACTGTTATTTAATAAACAATGTATTTTATATTTTTATGCTGATTGAAAGATATTAAAGGCGCATTTTCATATTGATATAATTTATTGAAACAAAAAACAAGCAAAGAAAATAAACTTTTGGCTGCCAACTTCTTTTGGCTCTTCAAGTAGACTTCATTGAATATTTGAAAAGAGTATTTTAGTGACTACCGTGATGTTCCTTCATATTATAGACAAGCTTCTCCAGATCTGGCTTAATGTTGAGGGATAGAGAACAGCGCAGATCATGTTAAGGATCCATATGGCTCCTTACTTTAGTCTGGATCGTTACAAGAGCTGAAAATCCGTGTGAACAGAGATATGTGGTGGTAAATGGAATACGAGCTTTTTCAGCCTCATGAATCAAAATAGACTTATCCTTCAGATGAGCCCCAAATTCAGAGTTTGAGAGACTTTCCAAACAGTGCTTCTGCACATGATTTTCTTAGAGATCTGAAAGTTTATCTTCAAATCCTGAGATATCTTCTCCAACATCATTAACGTTCACACCAAACACATTCTTGACCCAGCTGTGTTGACATATATCAACATTTTCTGGCAAATATTTGTCAAATTACTCCTGAAGCTTCCGTAAATGAACTTGGGAAAAGAATGTAATATCAGAAAGCTCTATTTCTGAAGAAATTTCCTAACACTGCACTCAGCTCTGGAAAAGCAACTGTTTTGCCAATAGCTAATTTTTCTCTCTAGAGTGCAAGTTTCTTCTTAAATCATGTAATTGTTTCACTGATGTCTACCATAGTTTGATTTCAGCCTTGCATGGCCGAGTTCAATTCATTCAAGTGCCTGGTGATGTCGCCTAAATATGCTAGCTTTGCCACCCAAGCAGCGTCTTTGAAACAGTCGGCCAGCTTATGCTTCTCCTCATAGGGAAAAACTTCTATTTAGGTTTTAGTTCAATAACCCGTCCAAGGATGAGGTCTCAAGACAGCCAACACATATTAGAGTGGAAAAGTAAGTCCTAGTGATGAGATCCCATCTCTTCATGCATTTTACCGAAAATGCGCGAGTTCAAAGCTCTAACCTTTATAAAATTCCAAGTTTTAATAACATCATTCAGCACAACATGAGTTTCTGGCTGGAGACGTAGAGAGGCCAAGTTTTCCCGATGTAAGAAACAGCGAATTTTTATAACATCAGGATTTTCTCCTTTAACTCGAGTTACAAAACCTACTCGACTTCCCATCATCGATGGCGATCCATCATCATACACAGCCAAACAGTTCAACCGGGCTATATTATGTTTTTTTGAAAAAAGTGTCCACCATAACAAAGATATCTTCTGCTGTGGTGGTTGTTGACAGGGTATTACGGAACAGAAATTCTTCCAAATTATATCATCTTTTCTGTACCTCACAAATACCATGAGTTGGTTTCGCCAGCAATGTTCACATATTCATCTTTCTGAAATGAAAATGTACTTTTTTTTCAGTGCCACAATTAATTGAATCAAAATATCTAATGCCATGAGATCAATTCGACGTTTGATGCTGTCATTAGAAAGTTATACAGACTTAATTTCCTTAGTTACATCTGTTCCAGAGATAGTTCTCAACATAGTGACGCTGCTGGTTTCACCAGTTCCTCTCCAATGTTGTGAGACTTTTTGGATTGTGCAATATACCATGCCACTTCAAATAATGCCAAAGAAGCTTTCTCCAAATAAAAAGTTGAGCGTGAAGGAGCATCAATCCCCTTCGTTTTTCGTTTTAACCTTTCTTCTTTATCCTTCCAGTAACTTAGTGGCTTTTCAATAAACTTTGAATGAAATGAACACAAGCAATGTTTCAGTTTGTTTTCCTTCATTAGCAAAGACATGCAGACACAGATCACACGGAGGGTGAACATTCTCTGATGTAACTCTCGGAAATTTATACGCCAATTGTTGTTTGCACTGGGCCTTCGTTCCCTCTGGAATTCATACCTGATATGAGTATAATATATATATATATATATATATATATATATATATATATATATATATATATATATATATATATATATATATATACATACATATATATATATATATATATATATATATATATATATATATATATATATATATATATATATATATATATATATATATCCATTGGAGTAAAATAACATGCATGTAAAGAAACCACAGTCTTTCAACATATTTATTGCGAAACCAGGTTTCCACGGAGACATCCGTCATCTTCAATCGCTGTCAAACTAATAAATAAAGCCTAAGAAAACACAAATTTACAAGTCGGAATGTAATCAGGAGGGGTAGGTGAACCTGGTTGCACAATAAATCGGTCCTAAGAGCCTGGATTCTTTCATATATATATATATATATATATATATATATATATATATATATATATATATATATATATATATATATATATATATATATATATATATATAGGCAGCACTATCCTTTCACTGCGGATGAGGTTTTGTTCTCACATGGTAATAAGCCACAGAACTGGTAAAACCTTGAGTAAAAAGGGAAAATCGGCTATACGGTCCCATGCATTAAATGTGAGACTGAAATCTCTCTCAATAATTTTAAAATAACTGATTCCCATCAAATCAAAACTACCCTTCGTATCCTAGAATCAATCCACCTTTAAAAATAAGCGGTCTACCCTTAACCACGATTCTACTTCGGTTCCCTTTCAAATTCTATAACGCACCCACCATCAAATTGGTTCTCATTAGCCTCTTCCCTACATTCTCTCACTTTAGCTTCGGATCTCGGTGATTAAAGGTACGTCTTCCAGAGTGAATTGTTCTTTCTCTCTCTTCTGAATGTTTACAAAATAAATTTTTTTCTACCATACACATTGTCTTTATTCTTTGAGATAAATTTTATGTCACATTTTCATCAGTCCTATTATATAATTTTTTTTGTGGGTTGGGTCTTGCCTGACTTTTTGTCCATTTTCTTAAGTTACATTATTTATTCTTTCTCATTTAATGTGATATCGTTCTTTAAATGTTTTTTATTAATTTTTATTCCTTTTTAATTTCATAGTATGTCAATACCTGAAGATGAACGAGGTAGCTCGAAACGTTGTAAAATAAAGGAGAATTAACCAGATCTTCCTTATCATTGCCTTCCTCGTAAAACTATATATATATATATATATATATATATATATATATATATATATATATATATATATATATATATATATATATATATATATATATATATATATATATATATCTATATATCTATATATCTATATATATATATATATATATATATATATATATATATATATATATATATATATATATATATATATATATATATATTTATATATATATATATATATATATATATATATATATATATGATGCAAAATACACAGTTCTAAATTACTTATTCATACTCAATGTTAATTACTTGAGAAGAAAAACAGACAAATATAAATTGCCAACCTTATCACACCAAACATAATAATAACTTTGTCTTTAGCAAGTTTCCTTTATGAGTGAAAATTCCCTGGCTTTTGCTGTTTCCTCTATATTAGACTACTAAATATTCTACTCCTAAATTAGCTTAGCAATCAAGTCAAGCTCCAACCGCCTTGGCGTACAGTACAAGTATTGCACCTTATGATACTCTTATATGTTTTGTTCTCTCTTAATTTATCGTACTTATTATTCCCGACTATTTTCCTGTCACAGTCTGAATGACGATATTTATTTCGCAATTATGATGTTAATAATTATTTTTGAACTAGTTTTACTTTTAATATCTCTCTCTCTCTTTTATTTATTTATTTTTATTTTTTGTAGCCATCCTGCGACCCTCAGAAGTACTCTTGCGACCAGCATTTGGGTCGCGAACATTGGTTTGGGAACCCAGGCATAATTACTCTGAAGGGATTTTTCCATTGTACTTGCATTGAGACTTTTAGGAATCTCAGAGAATAAGATACATCTATTGTGATTTTGAGATAGGAGAACATAGAGGCGAATACCAAAGATTATGAACAATATTTTTATAATCCGAAAGACAAAGGTAGAAATTACTTATTGTAGCACTAATAAACGATAACAGAAAACACTACCTTAATAAATACTATCTAAAACTTTATTCAATAAAATCGGAGATTACTTTCGTTCCAATCTGATATCTCTCATGAATCAGAGGGAATGATGAAATGGATTGACTCACCGCGGCAACAGCTTTAACTGACGTCAAAGCGGTGTCCGTTGCCTCAGTCTAGTTGGTTTGTTCCTCTTTGCTAGCACGGATTATTTGGTAATTAAGGAAAAATGTTTTTCTGAATAAATAATGATTCCGTTTATCTTCTGTTTTTTGCTCTATGACTCATTTGTTTCTGGAGATTTATATTTTGCTTACAGACTCCAGTTTTCTGAGTTGACAAACTTTGACAACATAATCTTCGTCCCTACTAATCTTTTAACTCTTTCTTTTCGATTTATCGATCTTTCACCGTTATTTATCGTCTGTCTCCTTGACGATAAAATACCCTTCTTTTTACCTGATTAAATATTCCACACTGTGGCTCTTAGCAAAGGTCAGTCGCATACAAAGTATGAAAAAGAAAAAACTTTACTATGAGCTCACAGAGTTAACTTTTAATTCAAATAAATATCTACAAACAATTATACTATCAGATAATAGTAAACTTTCAAATTAGACCTATCTATACTAATAGCATTCGAAAACTAAGAAAAACTCACAAATAAGAACAAAACAACCAAAATGTTAATACATAAAATTTTAAGTTTATATAGTTTGGAGGAGGTTCGTCTCCTCCAAACTCTTAGGATCTGGCATCAAGCATTATTTCTGAGAGAGGGAGAATGCCAAAAGTTTACCAAGACTGGGGCACTTCATCAGAAAAGGGCTGAAAGTCTAAAGGATGAAGCAGGCCTCGCAGATGGGGTCCGGAGAGGGTTCCATTCAATGGCGCTGCATCTCGCTGGTGGACCTAAAACGGAGATGGCCTAGACTCTAGAGTAACCCGCATCTGTTCCGATATTGTTGGGTTATAGGGCTGTTGGTTGCTCAAGTCACACAGTTGAGCCTTAATGGATGCATTCTATTCCCTAGGGCAGTTTTCTTACCTCTCTGACAAGCGATCCCAAGGATATTGAAGAGCAAGAGCCCGATCTGACGATACTTGACGCTACCTCAACCAAACACATAATCCTAGTGTAAGGGGCCCAAACTCATGTCTTTAGATGATCTTGTTCTTGGGTGAAATTTTCCAAGAAAAACAATTACATGCCTTCTCCTCGTCGATGCATATAGGATTACAGTTTTTTATACAGACCATTTTATTCCTTTTTTTCATTATTTGGCTCATCTGTAGTAGGTTATTTTTATTATCTCCATTTTCTATTCGCTGAAGGTTCGTATTTTCCATGGATCAAAATATTTCATTTTCCATTTCAGTGATTAAATCTCCTAATTTATTGCGATCCTTTAGGTTAATCCCAGATTCACTTCTCATTAAAGTTCCTACACCTTCGTTGCCACCAGTGAGCTACAAATCGTCAAATTTAAAGCTACAAACATTTATGAGCAACGTACGACGCAAACAGAAACAGACTAGCGTAATTTTCGGATCCTTTGAAGATAACCAACCCCCAGCTCATTTTTAAAGAAGGGCCACCCCAACGTTTCTAAAGATCCCAATATTCTCTCATGTGAAAATACACGACCATTAAATAAAATGGTACACAACCTAACTTAACCTCATGTTTCTTGTCCTTCAACAGAATGATAGAAAGAAGTGGATCATATGTCAGAAAGAACAGCACCGTATTTTGATACACAGCAAGAGACATGATGGAGCCTTTATTGCAGATCTTTATTTTGTCAACTCAATTCGAACCTCATAACATACAACTTCTTATCTACGCTGTGTTCGAGACTATTCTAACTTTTCTCCATTTAAGATTAGCGACCCTAATTTTTAATTCCTGAAAGTGTACCACCCTTACTTTTCTCAAGTAAAGATAAGCAACCTCTTCTCAAACAACTGGGTTAACCTTTTAACAGTTGATACTACATTTCCTTGTCTGCTTCTTCCTTCGATACTTCTGTTTCGAGAAAGTATCACCGCGTCCAACGCTTATCGTCTGAAAAGCGCCTTTATATTAAAATCAACGGCCAAAGTACAAATTTTCATGTCGCTCAAGGGAAGCATAACAATATTTCCCGATCAAAATCTTTGTTCAAATTTACGAGTTTAGTTCATGCCTCTAACGCACTTGAGTCCGTCCCTCAAAATAAGTCCTTCCCTCTTTCGCAATTCCTCGTAGAGTAATAAAAATGTTTAATTTTATTTCGGCGCTTCCAGCCATATTCGACACTGCTTGCCGCCTCAAAATCAACAGATTGATAGGGAACTTGGCGTATGCGTGCTTTTTTATACTAAGGTTAATATAAAAAGTACTTCGCTCACTATGAAAGTAGGAATATTTCCAGTGGGAAAATGGACAGTGAGAATTTAGGGAGGTGAATTATTGCCAGTGATAAAAAACCAAAATTCGAACATTTAATCTAACTTAACCATTTGCAATATTCTGTCTGATAATATTCTCACTCCCAATTGTTACTGGGAATTTTCCATACAGGGCTCGCGATGATCTTTTTTTATATATATTCTCAAAGGATTGCCTATGATAAGTACTAACAACAAACCTAAATAAATATTATTTAAAACGATAATTTTAATTAATCGCACACGTGCGAGTGAGGTCTTTTAAGTTTTGTGCTCTTTATGAATATTAAATCATGAATATATATAATACCATATATGAGCTCTAGTATTTAAAGTTAATAAGATTTGCTATTGCAGACTATGACAATCTTAACTTTTCCTTCGGATTCCTATTCTATTCATCCATGATTTTTCCCCCCCCTATATTCTTATTCTCATTCATTTTTTTACAGAATGAGCATCTCTTTATTAGACCACTTTCTCTTTCTCAATTATGAAAATTGCCAACACGAGCCTTTTTGTTTTCACACCCGAAACATCATTAAAAGAACGCCGTTTCGAAACGATTTTAGAGAAGAAAGTCGTCAACAGTTTCAGGAGTGATCCGCGAAAAAAGCCACAAAGAACGGTTTGTGTAAGTGAAAAAAAGGCGACATTATCGGTGTATATTTTCTGTTAGGGTTGTCCGAGGGGGAAACCGCTAAATGTATTATCCTCTAATGAAGTTACTTGTGCATTAACCGAGTAATTAGGGGTAAAACTAGTGAATAGTAAGCTCAGCTCTCGCAAGGTAAAATTATTTGCGCAATACAATTTTCCAGTGGTGATTTACATGCTGAATATGCCGGTATTTATATGATGATCCCATTGATTTTACCTCATATTTGAAGTTGGGGAGAGAAGTGCGGTCATTCCACCGAGTCGACTGGAGGGAATTTTAAACAATTCTAAGCGTTTGCAATGACAAGCCACGCCTGAAAGTAAAAAGCGACCTGACGCATTAAGGTTGTGCAATAAATATGAATACACCTTAGTGAAAACCTCCCCTTACATATTTATTGGTTCGTTCCAATCTACCAATCCTTGGCTGATTTTCACTTGAGGATTCAGTCTAATCCTTGACTCCACACTTAATTCTGTAGAGAATGACAATGAAACAAATCCAGATTTTATGATTTTAAAGGATGCAATGATACCAAAGTGTAAAAAGAGTGGAAACAAATGGTAGGAGGAGAAGCAATGGACTAGAATGGCGCTCTAATCGAGATTTTACAAGAGATTGTGAAATAAATAGACTGTGATCAGACTACTTATAATTTGATAACTTGTGCCCTTAACCTGATCTAGAAGAGCCAGCAGCCGGTACCTTCAATCCCAATACCATCTATAAATTTACAATAAATCCAAAATACCCATGGCCTTAACCTTGGAGTAACAATCTAAGAAATTTTGCCACATCTGAAATATTTCTTTATAACCTGAAAGAGCATAAAGGCAAGTTGGTTCCTCTCTTTCGCGTCTGCAACCAACAGCCACTCAAATATTGATAGAAAAATAAACAAAAACTATATCCTTCACTAAATTCCATATCTTCTGCCGCATCATTTCTTGATAAACTAAAAAATAGTTGGTGTTTGATTAATGGCTTTGTTTGTAATCTTTAACAATCTTAGTGTGTTTTACCGGACGCAATGTTCTGGGCTTACCTAGATGTTCAATTGCTCTCTATTAAATTTCAAAGATATTAATAGACATAGCATTCGGGGAAGCGACGTTTTTACTACGAAACTGAAACATTTCACTTGCGCTACATGTTTCTGAACGATACAAAGAAAAATAATGTCTCTTTCATCACTTTCTCACAACGGTTCAAGCTTAATTACCAGAAGCAAATAGATAAGACAAAAAATTACTCTATAATTAATTAACCGTTTTGGGTAAGATAAACGGGTAATTTCTTGATAAATCATTGTATATGTCAAGCTGTACGGTTAGCAGCATTGCGTGAGAAGTTGGAGTAGCCTTCACTTTTATTTAGATAAGAACTACAGAAATAATAGTCATAATTTAATCAAACGTGGTAATTATTTAATTTAAAGGTGTCTTTCCAGCATTGGCCCATTAAAAATTACATTATTTGAATTTGTCTATTTATTTTAAGTATGTTAGCGAATTTTAAATATTTATCCGTTACTATGAATAAAAATTCTTTACAATTGTCGCCATTCTTTCTTTTTACTATTGAAATCAGGACGAAATTGCCGCAGACTAAATTTCCGGCCACGGTTGTAGTGTAGAGACCGGGTAATGATAGAATTGAGGCAAGAAAGTGAGGTTTCGGAGTGATTTGGGACGAGTGGGGGATGGAATTAGGAATTACTGTCTATTGATGGTTGTAGGAAATATGAATGGGCGAGTAGGGGGAAGAAGTTTAGAGATGGGATAACTACAGTTTTTGTTACGATTGAATAGTGGGAAAATGGAGAGATTAGGATAAAGTTCTATGATGAAAGAAACACGCATGTGGCGAACGCAACCTTTTACCACAAGGACAGTCATAAATAAACATGGGTTGGGTAAAGGCGAAGTAAAGTTAATAGTATTATATAGCTGTGCCTAGTAAGAAAGAATATGCCGCGAGATGTATTTGATGTGAAAGTGTGTGAGGGAATCCCCACGTGGAAGCTCTTGAGTAGAACGGAACTTCCATGCGCAGCAGAATGCCCAGTTAGGCCTAAATTGGTAAGACTACCCCCCTCCCCTTTCCTTCAACCAGCGTTAGCCTCGAGCCGCGTCCCCCACAATTCACCTTTACGCGAACTAGAACAGCATCTGCAAGAAGATTCGAGGTCATTCGAGAGTAGAGCTGTTTCCCGCTAACCCCCCTCGGAAAGAGCCTTGGACATAAATAGTGTTCGACTTCCATGAGGAGACAAAGATTTAAGAAGTCTCGCCCAGACCCCAGAAGATTCCCTATGGTTCCAAGTCAAGTGCTAGCAACACAGCAGAGTGACTGCTGGACTATTTTGTGTATTTGGAATTAACCCCAGTCAAGAGGTAATTTCACTGAACGATCGCCCCCGAGTCATTTTCTCGACTTCTCTCATCAACTCCTGTTGAAGCCCTCCTCATTTCGGGTAGCCGAAATACTCTCCCCTGGACCGGAAGTTACCCCCTTCCCCTTGTTTTTGGAGAACCGTCATCATTCCAACCTCCGTCTCAGAAGTTCTGAACGGCCTCACCTCAGGTGCAGAAGACATCCGTAAGCCAACCCCTCTCTCCCCTTCAGTAATCCAATTGAGTTAATCCCCCCTTCTTTATTTGAATAGTCTCCTCCTGGAATACCTTAAGTTTTAAATTCATAGCCTTATTTAGAACTACAATTTCCCCTTTCATTTACTAATGTGATTTTGCCCGTTAATTCTCTGAGGTAATTTTACCCATCAATTCTTTCATTATTTTTGTGCATGCCTCTTTAAATAACCTTGAGATTCGCCATTGTCCATAATTTACCTGACCTCGTTGCACTCTCTCGCTACTCAGCTCGTCTAAACTCGTGGTTTTCCGTCCCTTTTGTCGGTTCACTTTCAAGTTATTGGTCCCTCCCTCATAGATATAATATGATATTGATATAATGTAATGTCATACCACGACAAAGTGTGAGAGGTATTAGTATGAAACATTTAGACCATATAAGTGTGCTGTGTCAGATTAAAATGATGAGGTATGGATGAGAAATTGTGGTGAAGTTAGAAAGGAAAGGATAATCAAAAGGAAAGTGCGTTGAATCATTCAATGAGAGAGAGAGAAAGGGGATGTGGGAACGCTTAGGATTATAACAGAGGAAATAAGTGTGAACATTGAAGTAGAGCAAATATAAGTAAGTGATGGTGGGCATTACAGAGTATGTATGTGGGTATGCTAGAATTGACAAGCGAAAACGGAATCCAGAATGGTGGATTGAAGAGGTGAAAACGCAGTTGGAGTAATGATTTATAAGCTGAAATTTTAAAACGGGGTCGTGAATGTGTTTTGGGAGGGTCTGATAATGCATGGCATTTGAAAGTAGAGTGACTGAAAACCGGAAAAAAAACAAAAGACTGGTTTAGTACCATTGTATAAGCATAATGGGAAAAGGTTGAATGCAAAAAGTATAGTGACTGCGCTTGTCGCTTGGATTGTTCTCTGAAATATTCGTTGTACGGTAAAGTCAAAAGTCAAATTCTTTAAAATTTGGTCTGATTTTCATTCAAATGATGTTTATTGAATACCGTTTTGTTGTGCGTGACCAGATATTCCACCAGCAGTGATACGTTCGGAAGTGGCTAATTTATCCTTGGCTTGCCTTGATGGAGGCTAGTGGAGGGAAAGGAAGAAGGACTCCTTCGCGCTTCCTGAAGGTAAAGTTGCATTTTGTTCATTGGACATCCTTTTCCACCATCTCCATACCACCTTTCTTTTTCACAATGTATCCCTAAAACTACATACACACCCAGTTACACACATCTACAGTCTCGGGTCCCCAGATTTTCCTCTCAAATTGCGCCCTTGGATGTAATGGCGGAGAGATGAAGGAGACACTGCGCATTGCCCTGAGGACCTTGCCAGGCCGGCAAAACCGGACAGGAGCAAGGTCTTCGAAAGAATTTTTGGCGATCTCAATATTGCACTTATACGGCTAATTCATTTACCAAATGGCTATGCAGCTATCTGTATGAGGGAGGCTGACATCGAAATCCTCTCCTCCTTGAAAGCCTCAGGCTCCTTTGAAAAAATCGATCTCGCACCACAAACACCGCCACAAATACGAACACATAGAAGTGTTATATGTCGGCGTCTTGACCCCTGGGTTGGAGGCCACTCGACCGACCAAATCACGGACGAGATTTTTTGGAATCATCACTGGGCAAAAGTAGCCAAAGTAATAAAATTTACAGACTACACCCACGTTTTCAAAGTTGTCCTTACGGAAACCACAATTGAGATAAAAGTTAAAGAAAACGGCCTTCTCCTCTTTAATGTCCACATCACCCCTGATCAGATTGAGCGTGAGGAGTTCGTTGACCTGCAAATGTGCTTTAATTGCTACAGGTACAACGAACACACCACCGCCACTTGCCCCAACGCTACACTCACAGTTTGTTCTGTGTGCGCCGGCCAAGCCTATTCCTGGCGCGAATGTAAAAGTTCGTTCCAGAAATACCTCAATTGTGGCGGCACACATAAAACAATGGCAATGACTTGTCCAGTAAAAAGGAGCAAATACAAAAAGCAAAGAACAAAGGCAGAAAAGAGGAAGAAATTAAGGCTAACGCCACCTATGCGAAGGTTGCCAAGGCAAAAGTCGCAGAGAGTAGTGTTGCCGCTGCACCTACGTACCTGCAAATCGAAAATGAAAAATCAACAAAAATAATGTTTTGCACATATTATGCACACATTGCTAACCTGACCAAGCCTGGCACCTTCGCAAAGGAATTAAACACTATGCTCGTGAATAAGGGCATGGATAAAATGTGGTT